>CATIWO010219285.1:0-18667 GCA_949673435.1 Macaranga tanarius
ACAATAATAACCAATGAATTAAAACTAACAACCTAACAATAATCACAATAAGCACATGGTCAATTCAGAATAAGAACCCTAAAAAGGAATCTAGCCACTCATATTAAAAAGAAAAGAAAGAGATGAAGAAATGAATAAAACAATTCCAATCATGATGAATAATAAGAAAAGTTAACAAGAAAACTCCTTTCACCAAGGTGTAGAGAAAGCTTATCCTTCAGTCTTCAAAACCAATCCTATTCTAATATGAGCAAAAATAAAAACAAGAACTAAGAACAAGGACAAAAATAAAAAACTAGAACTAGAACTAAAACTAAGAACAACTTAATAATAGAAACAACCCTTAAATGAATATGAAAGGGTCCTATCTATAGACCTAAAGACCTAGTGAGAAAGGTAATCTAACCCCTTTCAAACTCTATCCAATCAAAAATTAAGAGATAAGTCCCTATCTATCTAAACTTTAGCTAAAAATTATCATCTCATTGGCTGTCACATAAGTCAGGCATAGGTGCGCAAGAAAATGGCATGGTTGTGCAAGAGACAACTTGTTGCTGATCTTTGTGAGTGGCATAGCCGTGCTCAATTTTGGCATGGCCGTGCCACCTGTATGATGCCCAAAAACAACTCTCAGGCACGGTCATGCAACAATTAAGCACGGCCATGCTCATCCCCAACGTAGATAACTCCTTATCTTGAGTCTTTAGCTTATCCAAACTTCAAGGATTGATCCAATCTTCATCCCAATGCATCCTACAAAATAAAATATAAAAGATATTATCTAAAAATAACTAAATCCTACTAATTAAGACAAAATAATAAAACTAACTAAATTAACTACAAACTAACTAATAATGCAACTACTAAGCCTAAGATGCAATAAAATAGAGTGCTTAAAACAAATATTTTTCATACTCATCAATTATTATTCTTCTTGTTATTATAAATATTATTATTATTAAATAAATGAAGAAGAGGGCTTAAATGAGAAGTTGAAAAAGGAAGGACTAAGCTGAATTTTTACCAAAAGTTTGGGTACTAGAGTAGTAATTCGCAAGCCTTCTCATCTATATATAGAGTAGCTACAAAATTTCATATCAGTCCCTAATCTTCTTTGCACTATAGCACCTGTTTTCATTTTTCTCTCCGTTCACCGGCCAAATGATGTTCTATCATCATGAAATTTGAACCACAGCTCCTTCTCAACATCCTCTACACACCGGTAGTTTTTGTTACATCTAAAATGGTTATGTTTTTACCGGCAAGCCTTTGAAATTTTGGCCATCTGCTTACGGCATCACATCTCCTTTTCTGGCAACTGTCAGCCACAACCTCCGCCACCAATGAGTTCCTCTTATCGTCAGGAGTCCATAGACACCAACCACACATTCGGGTGTCATTGTTTTAGGCTAGTCAGAATTTTAATCGATAAATTTCTATTTCTAACCCGATATAAAAATTCGACCATTAAATTTTGTATTTGAGCATACATTTGGTTTCTCCATAATGCTATGAGCATACATTTGATTTCTCCATAATGTTATGAGCATACATTTGATTTCTCCATAATGTTATGAGCATACATTTGGTTTCCCTATAATGTTATGAGCATGCTAGTATGTTGGATTTCGTAGATGACGTTTTCCGATGGATCCCACTCGCCGGCGGCGAGGAATAGTGAACAACCCCAAAAATTATATTTTTATTTTTAATAAATAGTATAAAATGTGAGGATTGATTTCTATAATAGGAGCAAAGTCAAATACATTATAGATTGTGAGGTAAAAGTTCTAGAATAGTTTCGGGGGAAATTCTTATATCTCTATTTAAATTCATTTAACTCACCGAAACTAATTTCCAAGTCTCATATTTCTTAGCTTGAGTGTTCGCAAGCTAATGTTATTAATTCCTTAATTTTATTGAATTTCTAAAATTTATTAGGAATTTAATTGTTGTCTTTGTTGAATAAATATTTACCATTCTAGAGAGTTCAGAAGCTGAAGCTGCAGGATTTGTGTTTGTTCCGATTTTAGGAAAAACTCTATCAGATTTTTGTTAAAATGGTATGTATTAGATGGTATTATTTTAAAATTTTATTTGAAAGGTTTACTATGAGTTTTGGAAGCTTATAGCTTTCTCATTTCCTAGTGTCGGTCATGTGCCTTGGATTCGGGTCGTGACAGCCACCTTTGACTTGGATGAGAAAAGTTAGAAATTAGAGCTTAATCTATTTATTTGCTGGCATTGAATACAACTAGCTGCCTCTATCTAATCTTAAATATCTATTCAGCCTCAAGTGAATTTGGAGACTAGTTTGCAACTGAATGGAGCTGCTCATTCTCTTTTTCTTTTCTTTTGTAGATTAATTGGCCAAATAATAATAATAATAATAATAACATTATTATTATTATTGTTGTTATTATTATTATTATTATTATTATTATTATATGAACAAACATATCATGAGTATACTTTTGGTATCTTATCAGTTTCCAATACACTTCAAAATATAATAATAATTATTATTATATTTTTAATTATTTATTAGTTGAGAACAAATATATGAACAGTATATGTATTATTGTCAGGTCTGTGCCTGAATATTTAATATTATATTTTGATATGACTAGATTTTATAGAAAATAAGTTTGATTAAAGGACTTAATTAAAAATAATTAAGTTCAGGGACCGAAGTGCAAATGGACAACAACCGCCCAAATCCTAAAAATAGGGGATTTGTAAAAAAAAAAAAGAAAAAAGATGAAATGATGAAGGAGCAGCGTGTTGGCTCTAGGAGAGGGATGGTGGTGACTCACCCTCCCACAGCCAACAAAGCCAAGGAAATGGCTTTGGTACCAAAGACATTTCAGAAAAGAGAGAAAGAAAGTTATTAAGCGAAGTTTTGTCTGTCATTCAGTGAGTGACGCAGGAGTCAGGAGGGAGAAGAAGGAGCCAACGATGTAGGTGAGTGGATTTCCTTCTTCAAAACCCTATAATTTTCTTCTATTGAATCATTTTTTTGATTGAAGTTTTGAATGTTTGATTGGATTTGGTTTTTCGAACGATTTACTGAAAATTTAAAATTTTGAATGTTGGGTTGAGAAGGGGAGGTGACCCCTCTATGCTAGAGGCAGTGCCTCAACCTATTAAGGCCCTAAAGGCGACAGACAGAGGCATAGAGGTGTGCGCCTCTATCTGTTAAGGGTGGTACCTATGTGCTCTGAGGCACAGAGGCAATGCCTCTGTGGAATTTAGGGCGATGCCTCAGTCTGATTTGAATGGAAAACTTATTTCTAAACTGAATTTGAACAGTGAGATTTATTTATAGTATTTCGCTTAGCTGAGATCAAGATTGATTTGAGAAATTATGATTTTGAGTAATTGAATACTAAAGGGTTGCAATAAGACTGTGCCCGAGGTACGACAGAGTTTACTGAGATGTAAGACTGTATCCAGGACATAACAACTTATGTTATTTCCTATATTTGGGATACATTAATATATGATTATAAAAGCCTTTTAGGCTACTTTGTATGATTTATAATTACGGTATGCATACCTGACCCGAACCTTCAATGTGTTGATTGGTACCCACTACATTAATAGTAACCTGATTATATATTGTTATAAAGAGTCATTTGTGATTTGATTATATATTATTTTAATGAATCAAACGTGAATTGGTTTGTATGATTTGAATATCCATTGTTTGACTCTTTGGTATACAGCTATTGTTTAACTATTTATATTGATTGATTTTAAATTATTTTTGTTATCATTTGAAATGTTATTTATTCAGTTACTGGGAGTGCTTTGTTTAATTCATTCACTAATTGTTTCACATAGAAATACTCACCACTCCCTTTTGCAAAATTATTTTCTTTTCAGCTTAGCTACTTGTACATACCTGTATAGAGTAATAATGGTGATCCTATGGGTAGCCCAGTCTCTAGATGTTCATGGTGACGAGATGATGATCTTATATTATATTTGATATGATCCCGATACTGAGTTATTCTTTCGAGTTTTAGTAGACCCCTTAGCCATTGAGAATCGCACTAGTACAGTGAGGAACAAATTTTCAGACGGATGTCTGATAGTCATCTCCATTGCTTATAAGACATAAATAGGAGTCCGGGTCACTCTGACTTGGACTTAGCCGTTACCAGATACTACTGACACTATACTTTTTTTGCCAATAGACGGTTGAGAGTTAAGATTGTTGCTACTATTTTTGGATATATATATGGGTAGCACATTCTAAGGTAGTTAGACTAACTTCTTTAAAGATTTAATAGGACCTTTGATCCTTTTTGGTGTATTATATTGTATATATTTTTTATAGCCCTTTTTCTCTAGCTTTTGCCCTCACCATTGAACACTAATCATGTATATTATATTGTATGTATATATATATGTACATTATATTTTTTAGTTATAGTGTTTAGTCGATGAGATTATATATATTCTTGCCATCTTTGCTTGTGATGATTGGTGAATGTTATGTATACAAAATTTTAGTCTTGCTATTAGGCAACAATCAAAGATGCCAGAAAAGTAAATAATTTTAGTAGATAGATTTAAGGTGTAGCTTAAGTGGTATAAATGTTATTAACCTTGTGTTGTAAACTAGTCAATCTAGATAGTTTTATTGATACTTTATTAGAAGTGGTACCTTTTCACGTTGTTACTCTATACTGAACAGTCTGGATTGTAAATCTATCCGATATGGGCGCTGATGACAATAGGTGTCATAATTTTTAGTATCAGAGCCTAGGTTTTGAAAGTTTAGATTATAAGATTAAAAGTATTATTGATTTTGAAACCTAAACTATAAAAATGGTATTATTAATGACTTTTAGAACTTAAACTATGAAATTTAAGATTTGGAAGGAGTTTATGTGATGAATGAATAGTGATGATTGATGATGTAATATATGATAATTTAAGAATATTGAATGAATTAATCTTAAATTACAGGAAGATAAGTGATGGTAAGAACTAGAGGAGGTGGTTTAGGTGCTCGAGGTAGACCGAGAGGCCGAGGTAGGGTCTGAGGTACCCAGGCAAATAGAATGGATATAGTGGAAAGGGTAAAAAATATAAATAGATGTGGAAATATACCACGGAATATATCCTAATCAGAAGCCTCTATTAGTAATGAAATGAGTGATGGGCGCGCACATGGTACAAAGAGTGGGCAAGGTAGTTCGATGTCGAGAGTGATGGTGTTGAATTTTAATATACCAAAGCGAGCACGTAATGGACAACCATTATAGCCGGTGCATTGAAATAAAGCTAACCCAGTGCCACCAACGATGTATATGGATGCTGCGAAATTGGCATGAACTATGGCCATAGAAATGGTAGAAAGAGATAGGAAAAAGTATAAGAGGCCCGAAGACATGATTGA
Organism: Macaranga tanarius; assembly: GCA_949673435.1. Classification (NCBI taxonomy): domain Eukaryota; kingdom Viridiplantae; phylum Streptophyta; class Magnoliopsida; order Malpighiales; family Euphorbiaceae; genus Macaranga; species Macaranga tanarius. The sequence continues at coordinate 5,414 of CATIWO010219285.1, forward strand.
GCACGAAAAAAGTATGGAGCGTATGACTTTTATGGCACATTGGATCCAGGATAGGCTGAAAAATGGATTAAGACTGTGCAGAAGGCTTTTACAACTCTGCAACTGAGGAATGAAGAAAAGATAAGCAGTATTTATGGGTTGATGTTTGATAAAGTTGATGATTGGTTAACTCAAATTCGGAATCTCTATGGAGAAGTTCTGAATTGGCAGGTATTTCAAGAAGAGATATGCACAAAATATCTGACGGAGAATTATCGAAAAGAGAAGTTGGCCGCATTCATCAATTTGGCACAAGGATTGATAATGATAAGGGAATATGTTGATAATTTTGAAGACTTATATAAATATGCCAAGAATATTTACCCTACCGAAGAGAAAAAGAGTGAGAAGTTTCAAGAAGGTTTGCATATATCCTTAAAAGGGAAATTGAATCTATACATTGGGACTACTTTCCAAGGCTGGTTTAAGAAAATAATGGAATAAGAAAAGCTAGATAAAGAACTTAAAGCTTCGACTCAGACCCTTCGCGACAACCCTGAAGAAGGAATGAGGAATGACGATCGAGATTCTCTCCCTATCCTAGAAGAAATATGAGGACAGGGGTGGAAACTAACCCCAGGGAAGTCAGGCATTGGTTAGACAACTGGCAAGACCGTCATGAAAAATAGGTGCTGGATATGGCACGCAGGGGAAAGACACATTGCCTTGGTGCAATGTATGTAGGAAGAATCATTCAGGAAGGTGTGGTCAGTTGGAAGTTAGATGCTTTCGGTGTGATAAGATCGGACATTATGTCAGAAACTGTACAAAAGCACCACCAGGAGAACCTTCGGTACAAGCATCATATGCTCCTTATAGTGAGCGAGGTGGAAGATCAACTAGGGCAGGAAGATATGCGAACACAACTACAGAGGGAATGGAGGCAAATGAACCTCATTAAAACCAACCAAAAGAGCCGAGTGCTGTAGTTAGAGGTGTGCAGTAGGGAAGGGTTTATGTTGTTACAAAAAAGGAGGCAGAGAAGTCTCCAGATGTAATAATAGGCAAGTCACGTATCAACAGTGAGTTAGCATGCATACTCATTAACCCTGGTGCTATATTTTCATCCTTATCGTCAACTTTTATGATGCATAATAGACTTAGGATGGAGATCTGAATGAACCTATGATAATGAGCATACCTATAGGTATAAGTGTAGTATGCAAGAATGTATGTAAAAATATTTTAGTGGAAATTGATGGGGGTGAATTGAAATAGGATTTCGTACCCCTACATCTTGATGAATTTGATGCTATACTCGGAATGGATGGGTTGAGCCATTATCGAGCTAATGTAAATTACTTTGAAAAGTAAGTGGAATTAGAGGGAGAAAGTGGAAAGAAGATAGAATTTGTTGGAGGAGATAGGAAGGTTCCTATCAAGATTATTTCGATGATGAAAGTTAAAAAATATCTTTGAAAGGGATATGAAGCCTATCTAGCCTTAGTGATAGAAGATCAAAAGGAAGGTGTGAAATTAAAAGAATTACCAATAGTGAATGAGTTCGAGAATGTGTTTCCTAAAGATTTGCCAAGACTACTGCTAGAGATGGAGATTGAGTTTGAAATCGAACTCATACTTGGAACAGGTCGTATATTGCAAATGTCGTATAGGATGGATCTAGCAGAGTTAAAGGAACTGAAGATGCAATTGTAAGAACTATTGGATAAGAGATTTATCCGACCGAGCTTTTCACCTTAGGGCACACCTACATTGTTCATAAAGAAGAAGGATGGATCTCTTCGACTGTGTATAGGTTATAGACAACTGAATAAGGTTATAATTCGGAACAAATATCCTTTGCTCAGAATTAAAGACCTATTTGATCAATTGCAAGGGGTGAAAGTGTTTTCAAAGATCGATTTGTGCTCTAGTTATCACCAGTTGTGGATCAAGGAATGTAACGTATCAAAGCCTATGTTCAGAATGAGGTCTGGATACTATGAATTCCTAGTTATGTCGTTCGGACTCACGAATGCACCAGCTGCATTTATAGACCTGATGAATCGTATATTCAAACCGTATCTGGATAAGTATTTAATTGTGTTCATTGACGATATTTTGGTGTACTCGAAGTCAATAGAGGAATATAAAGAACACCTGAGGATGATATTGGAGATTTTGAGAGTTAAATAACTGTACACAAAGTTTAGCAAGTGCGAATTTTGGTTGGACAAAATTGCATTTCTTAGACACGTGATATCGGTTGAAGGAGTGTATGTGGACCCTAGTAAAATCACAGCAATTATTTATTAGGAGCCACTAAGAAATGTAACGAAAATACGAAGCTTCCTAGGATTAGCAGGCTACTATCGACGATTCGTACAAAATTTCCCAATCATTGCATCAATGTTGACAAAGTTACTAAGGAAGAATATGAAGTTTGTGTGGGATTTGGAATGTGAGCAGAATTTTGAAATTTTAAAGGAGAATTTGGTTACAGCACCAATATTAACATTACCAGTTGAAGAAGGTCATTATGTGGTATATAGTAATGCTTCAAAGCAACGACTTAGTTACGTGTTGATGCAAAACAAAAGAGTTGTAGTGTATGCATCAAGACAACTAAGGCCGCATGAGTAGAACTATCCCACACATGACCTAGAATTAGCAGTAGTGATGTTCATATTAAAGATGTGGAGACATTATCTATACGGAGTTACCTGTCAAATATTCATAGATCACAAGAGCCTGAAGTATATCTTAACCCAAAAGAAGTTAAACTTAAGACAAAGATGTTGGGTGGAACTATTGAAGGATTACGACTACACAATCGAATACCACCCAGGAAAAGCTAATATGGTCGCGGATGCATTGAGCCAAAAATCGGGCAATAATTTGTATCATATCTGCACGATTAGAATGCCACTATTTGATTGAATTAAGGAAGCTAAATGTTGAAGTTGAGATAGATTCCTCCAGTGGAGTATTAGCTACCTTGAAGGTGAGGCCAATCTTAATAGAAAAAATTAAGGCAGCACAACAAGTGGATGAAAAAGCAAAAAAGCTACATAAGGATGCTAAAGATGGAAAGGTGAAAGAATTGAATTATAATGAAGAAGGAGTTTTAAAGTTTGGAAACTAATTGTATATGCCAAATGTAGAAGAATTAAGATGAGAAATAATAGAAGAGGCATATTTTTCGGTGTATACTATGCATTCAGGAAGTACAAAGATGTATAAAACGTTGAAAGAAAACTAGTGGTGGAAAAGAATGAAAAATGATGTCAAGGGTTGATGTGTCGGTAGGTGAAGGCTGAACAAAAACATCCCACATAATTATTACAATCCTTGCCGATTCTTGAATAGAAGTGGGAGCATATCACAATGGATTTTATGGTAGGTTTGCCAAGAACCCAGTAAGGACAAGATGTTGTATGGGTGATCATGGATCGATTAATAAGATCAGCGCATTTCTTACCGGTCAGGACCAACTATAATTTGAACAAGCTGGCAGAATTATATGTAAAAGAGGTCGTGAGATTGCATGGAGCTCCAGTCTCGATCATGTCAGATCGAGATCCAAGATTTACTTTACGATTTTGGTCAAGTCTGCAAAAAGCGTTAGGTACTAAACTGAAGTTTAGTACAGCTTTCCATCCTTAAATGGATGGTCAATCTGAATGTACCATCCAAATTTTGGAAGACATGTTTAGAGCAGATGCATTGGAATTTGGAGATAATTGGGATAAGCAAGTCCCATTAATGGAATTTGCTTATAATAACAGCTATCAGAGTAGCATAGAGATGGTACCATTTGAAGCGTTATATGGAAGAACATGTAGAACCTCCATTTGTTGGGAGGAAGCTGAAGAGAGAAAGTGATAGTATGCAAAATAGCATAGTCATTTAGGATCATTTTGTTGACTTTTTCTTTAGTTTGCATTTGCATTATGTTGAATTATTGCATTATTGTTGTTATTTGTGTGCTTTTTTATTGTTTGTGTGATTTGTAGGTCCTTTTAGAAAAATCTCATGCTTGAAGTTGCATTTGAGTGCATTGGAATGAAGTTTGGTATCTTAAAAGTCAAAGGAAGGAAAGAAGAGCTCGTGCCGACTCATTCCGGTGGTACCGAGTCGTGACAGCAAGCCTAGGTGCCGAGTCATCCTATGCTTCCTGAGCTAAGCCATGAAGAGTGTGCCGAGTTATCCTTTAGTGCTGAGTGGTGACAGAGGAATAGTTGTGCCAACTCCAGCCTAACTCGGCATGGTGGTATCGAGTGGTTCCCACACCTCTTCCTTGCACCCTTTTACATTTAAAGCTTTTTAGAAAGTGCACGAATTAGGATGTTTGGGAGGCCTATAAATACATGTATTGATATTATTTTAAATATAGAAAAACATTTAATTTACATTTGAAAATTACTAGTATTATTAGTTTTTTATTGTTAGAAATATTCTAAGTATCAAGTGAAGAACATTCAAAAGAAGTCAAGAAATACATTAAAAGGCTTTCTATATTCAAGTAACTTCCTGGAGAGTATTGAAGAATTCATTAATAAACATCATAGTTTTTGTTTTCTCTTTCCTCTAATTATTTACTTAATGTTTTATTTACTTTCTTGTTGTTATTTAATTATGATTAGTATGTATCTTGTCTACCCATTGTTTGTTAGAATTACATGGAAGAATCAATCAATGAACCACATTTTTATTTTTTATACTATATGAATGATTTGATTTTAATTGACTGTTTGAATGTGTTGTGTATGATTGATCACCACATATGACTTGCTAATCAAATGTGTACAATGAGAATTAGTGCATTTTGGTAGAAATACAATTAGAATTAATTAAACGTTAGGAAATTACTTGGAGATAAGAATTTCACTTTAAAGGATTAAAGAATTGGCATGGTGTTTAATGGTTTTTATTTATCTCTACAATGTCATGAGAGTGCTTGTAGACTCTAGATGAAAATACCCTTAATTGACAATGAGAGTTGCTCTTAAGGACTTTAGGTCATGTTCTCCAATCATTGTATGTATTTATTTATTTGTTGCTTTGTAGTTCTTGACAGATTCTGAATTGTAGTTCTAATGAACCTTGATAGAACTTGTTATTAGAATAATTAGATTAGTTAGTAATTGTTTAGTAAATTTAGAATAGTTAGAATAATTCATCATCTTCATTGTTATTATTTGCCTATCCATATAACTATCTATCCGGTTAATGCAAGATTGCTCCAAATTCCCAAGTGTTCGACACCCTACTTACTCTATATTTAGTCTTAGAGACTAGGGTATTATATTTGACCCACATCAAATTTTGGTGCCATTGCTAGGGAATTTGTTTAGAATTTTTATTAACTTAGGGTAGAGAAAGGTTGTTTTAGGCCTTAATTTTATTTCTGCTTTTTTAGTTTTATAATTATTGTTTAGTTATTGTTTGATTTTAATTCTACTCACAATGAGGCTTAGTAGAAGTGCTAGTAATATTTGCATTTTAATCCCAAAATTGAACTAACTTTACATGCTTTATGTAGGGAACAAAGGCAAAGAAGAATGAATCAACAAAATTTGGATACAATGACTGAACTGGAGAGACGTGCATTGGGCAATTTTGCCATGCCTGACATAACGGATAATTTTGGAGGAATTGTGGCTCCATCAATAGCCAATAATAACTTTGAAATTAAACCAAGCATTATATAAATAGTGCAAAATAATCAATTTGGAGGTCTATAAGGAGAGGATCCATATGCTCGCATATTAACTTTTCTCAATGTGTATGCTACCTTCAAAATCAATGGAGTGACGGATGATGCAATAAGGCTTAGGCTTTTGCCATTTTTAGTTAAGGAAAAGGCACAAATTTGGCTTGCTAGTTTGCATAGTAAATCAATAACAACTTGGGACCAATTGAAGCAAACATTTCTCCATAAATACTTTCCACCACACAAGACCGCCAAGTTTCGCAATGAGATTACTACTTTCAAGCAAAATGGAAGTGAGACAATCTATATAGCTTGGGAGAGATTTAAGGAGCTTCAAAGGCAATGCCCATACCATGGATTGCCCGATTAGATGATCCCTTAAATTTTCTACAATGGGTTAACGAATGATAATAGAATTATTGTCAATACAGCCTCTAATGGGAAATGGATGGATCAAATGGATAAGGAGGCTATTATTTTACTTGAAGAGCTTTAATTTCAAGGATACATGGGTGATGAGCCAACAATGGAAAAAGTAAGAGGAGTTTTAGAGCTTAATACCATCAATATATTGAGTGCTAAGGTAGATGCTCTTACTAAGTTAGTAAGTAAATCTCAAATTAATTCTATTGAAAGTGCTAATGTTACTTGTGAGCTTTGTGGAGGATCTCATTCAAATTCTCAATGCAATATGAGTTCTAATGCTAATGAGCATATGAGTTATGTATAAGGAGCTTTTAACCAAAGAGGGGGGCTGAATTCAAACACATATAACCCTCAATGGAGAAACCGTCCTATATTTTCATGGTCAAATCCATCCTCTCAACTAAACCCTTCATTTAATAAAATTATTCCAAACCACAAAACCTACCCGGTTTTCCTATGAAACCTAATCATCCTTCTTTTAATCCACCACCACCACCAAAGTCTAACTTAGAAGGTCTAATGGAGAAATTCATAAACCAATAATCAACTACCAATAAATAATATGAGGACTAATTCAAGCAACTCAATGCAAGAATTGATCAACTTATTTCCCACAATCGAATCCTTGAAAACCAAATTATTCAATAAGCCTCTTCAACTCCTTAACCTTTAGGAAGACTACCTAGTCAACCTAAATTTCAGCCTAAAGAATCTTGTCAAGTTATAAACTTGAGAAGTGGTATGGAAGTTGGAGGTGCTTCATCAAGTAAGAAGAAGATTGTGAATAAGGACTATGATGAGGGTATAGCAGATGCAAAAGTAAATGATGGTGTGAAGGATAATAAGAATGACAAGTGTAGTGTGGAAGAGAAGAATAAATAAGAAGTACCAAATAAAAAAGATGAGCCAAAGATTGACCTTAGAACTTTGCCTTTCCTACAAAGGTTCATAAGGCGCAATCTTGACAAGCAATTTGGTAAATTTCTTAATCATTTGAAGGACATAACTATTATCATATCATTTATGGATGCCATTAGAGATATGCCCTCTTGGGGTAAATTTTTAAAGGACATTGTGAATCACAAAGGTAAGGTTGAAGAGTATAGGTTTGTTTCACTTGTTGAAGAATCTAAGGCAATGTTCACAAAGACTCCACCAAAACCCAAAGATCCAGGTTGTACTATTCCTTGTAGAATTGGTGATATTGCATTTAATAAAGCTTTGTGTGATATAGGTGCAAGTGTAAGTTAAATGCCTTACTGCCATATACAAAAAGATAGATGTTAGTGATTTAAAGCCTACTACCATATGTCTTTCTATTGCGGATAAGTATATCAAGTATCCCGTTAGTGTTCTTGAAAATGTACCCACTAAAGTGGGTAAGTTTATTATTCTTACAGATTTTATTGTGATGGACATAGACGAAGACCCTAAAATTCCTATATTAATGGGGAGGCCATTTTTGGTGACCACGGAGGTGGTCATTGATATGAAAAATGGCAAAATCAAGATGGAAGTAAATGATGAGTCTATTGTTTTTTATGTTTTCAAAATGATTAAGAAAGCATCACCTATTGAAGTGTGTGAAAGGATTTATTCACTTGATATCATTGATGAATGTGTAAATGATGTTGTCCATGAGTGTGTGAGTCAAGACCCTTTGGTAATTTGTATATCATAAAGGGCTTATGAGAAACGTTCCAATATGGAGGTTGTAGCTTATGTAAGAATGTTGGAATTAACTCCATATGCTTTTCCTTAAAGGCGTCAAAGATATGAGCCACTAAGGAAGGAGGATGATCCTAAGCCTTCCTCACCAAATGAAGCTCCCAACTTAAAACTTAAGCCTTTGCCTTCCACTCTAAGGTACACATTTCTTGATTTTAATTCTCATTTTCCTTTTATTATCAATTATTTATTACCTAATAATAAAGTAAATGCCTTGTGTAATATGTTGAATAGGCATAAGGGTGTAATAGGATATTCAATTAATGATTTAAAAGGACTAAGCCCAACTATTTGCATGCATAGAATCCTTTTAGAGGATGATGCCAAGCCTACTACAGAAGTACAAAGGACGCTAAATCCCACTCTTAAGAAAGTGGTTAGAAAGGAAGTAATTAAGTTGCTCGATAATGGGATCAAATATTCCATTAGTGATAGTAAATGGGTGAGCCCCGTTCAAGTTGTTCCTAAAAAGGGTGGCTTAATCATTGTGCAAAATGAACATAATGATTTAGTGCCTACTAGGACTATCACGGCTTAGCATATGTGTATTGACTATAGGAAACTAAATAAAGCAACTAGGAAAGATTATTTTCCATTGCCTTTTATTGATCAAGTCCTCGAGAGATGAGCCAATTTTTCTTATTTTTGTTATTTTAATGGGCTTAGTGGCTTTTATCAAATTTCTATTCATCCCGAAGACCAAGCCAAGAGTACTTTTACTTGTCCATATGGTACTTTTTCCTTTAGGCGTATGCCTTTTGGTTTATGCAATGCTCCCGCAACTTTCTAAAGATTCATGTTTTCAATATTTAGTGATTTAATAGATAATTGTGTAGAGGTTTTTATGGATGACTTTAGTGTTTATGGATCTAACTTTGCAAATTGTCTAGAAAATCTTTCTAAAGTTCTTGATAGGTGCAAGGAGCATGGACTAGTACTCAATTGGGAGAAGTGCCACTTTATGGCATAAGAAGGGATTGTTCTTGGGCATTTGTCTCACAAATAGGTATTAAAGTTAATAGAGCAAAGATATAAGTCATTGCTAATTTTCTACCTCTAAAGTGTGTTAAAGATATAAGGAGCTTTCTTGGACATGTGGGTTTTTATAGAAGATTCATCCAAGATTTTTTCAAGATAGCAAAGCTATTATGCAAACTACTTGCTAAGGAGGCTATTTTTGAGTTTGATGATGCATGCCTTGATGCATTTGGAACTTTGGAAAAAGCTCTTACTTCAGCACTGGTTTTACAACCACTTAATTAGGAGCAACCATTTTAAATCATGTATGATGCAAGTAATTTTATGGTTGGGGCTATTTTGGGGCAAAGAAAAGAAGGCAAGCCTTATGTGATTTACTATGCCAGCAAACTACTTGATGATGCTCGAATTAATTATACCACCACAGAGAAAGAGTTGCTTGCTATTGTTTATGCATTTAACAAATTTAAAGCATATCTTGTAGGGCAAAAGGTCATTGTGTATTCCGACCATGCTGCCCTCAAGTATCTTCTAAGTAAGAAAGATTCAAAACCTAGGCTCTCAAAATGGATTCTAATGCTTCAAGAGTTTGATTGGGAAGTGAGAGATAAGAAAGGAAGTGAGAATCTTACTGTGGATCATCAAGGCTATATCAAGAGGGATTACATAAGAGTGATGATGGTATGCCGATTAATGAGACATTTCATGGTGAACATCTTCTTACTTTAGTATTTAAGGAACTTCCATAATTTGTGGAATTTGTAAACTATCTTATGAGTGGTGTTCTTCCTTATGGGCTTGATTATAGGCAAAAGAAGAAATTTTTGCATGATCGTAAGTTCTATTATTGGGAGGAACTATTGCTTTACAAAAGATGTGGAGATGGTTTAATTAGAAGGTTCATTCCTCAAGATGAAGTCTAAGATGCTTTGAGACATTGTCACTCCTTGGATGTAGGTGGATACTTTAGTGCATCAAAAATAGCTTCTAAGGTACTTTAATCTAGTTTTTGGTGGCCTACATTATTTAAAGATGCTAAAGATTTTATGCTTACATGTGATAGGTGCCAAAGAATGGGTAATTAATCTAGGAAATATGAGATGCCTTTAAAAAGAATTCTTGAAGTTAAGATTTTTGATGTTTGGGGCATAGACTTCATAGGTCCTTTTCCTAGTTCTTTAGGCTACAAGTATATATTGGTTATAGTTGATTATGTCTCAAAGTGAGTAAAAGCAATAGTTACCAGTACTAATGATGCAAAGATTGTTAAGAATATGCTAAATAAAATTATTTTTCTAAGGTTTGGTACTCCCAGGGCATTAATTAGTGACGGTGGTTCACACTTTTGTAATCATGTGATTAAGGCTCTTTTGAAGAAATATGGGGTAACATACAAGGTGGCTACTCCATATCACCTATAAATAAGTGGGGAAGTTGAGGTGAGTAATAGAGAGATTAAATGGATTCTTGAGAAAACAGTTTCTTCTTCAAGGAAATATTAGGCATTAAATCTAGATGATGTCCTATGGGCATATAGGATAGCCTTTAAGACCCCAGTTGGCCTTACTCCTTACCAATTGATCTACAAAAAGTCTTGTCACTTGCCTATGGAACTTGAGCATAAGGCATATTGGGCAACAAGGGCTTTGAACTTTGATTTAAAGAAAGCAAATATGAAAAGATTACTTCAACTCAATGAATTAGAGGAGTTAAGAATGAATGATTATGAAAATATGAAGTTGTATAAGGATCGTACTAAATTGTGGCATTATAAGCATATAACTAAAAAAGAATTTCGTGAGGGAGAACTTGTTCTACTTTACAATTCAATATTGAAGTTGTTTCCCAAAAAGTTGAAGTCAAGATGGTCGGGTCCTTTCAAGATTATCAAAGTTCATCCTTATGGAGCAATTAAAATTGCTAATGATAAAGGGGAAATCTTCAAGGTGAATGGCCATCGTCTCAAGCCTTATTTAGTTGGTGAAGCAATTGATCATAGGGATTCAATCTCTCTCTCTACACCTTAGCCTAGCAAAGATATGGTAAAACTATAGACCACTAAATATAGCAAGGTATTATTTCTATATTTTATTTATTTTATTTATTTTCTTTGATTTTATGTCATTTTCCTTTTCTTTGCAATTGTTTCAACCACATTGTAGTATTAGTAGTATTTCTTTTATTAGTAGTATTTAATCTATTATTATTATAATTTAAGTATATTCTAATTTTTCCTTGCCTTTATATTTTATATATTAGTTTTTATTTATATTTTTATTTCTTTAAATTTTTCTTTTAATTATACACATATACACATTATTTTTCTTTCAGTTATGTCTTGTTTTTATTTAAAAAAAATTAATTTTTACTTTGGCTTTATGCCGACTCATAACAGAGCCGAAGTATGCCGAGTCGGCATGACCCATAGACCTGGCCGCTGCCCTCTTACTGCATGGGCTCTATGCCTACTCGTAACAGAGCTTAGGCGTGCCGAGTCAGCACAGCGTGCCAACTCGTGCCCTTTTTCCTACACACACACAATTTTATCTTCTTGTTTGCATGCTTTCTTTCCATTCTAATTTTATATTATTCAATCTATTAATTTTACATTAATAACTATTACCTTTTCTCTCTCTTTTCTTTTATTTTCTTTCTATAACAGCTCCTAAAATTTGAATTATTTTGAAAAGCCATGTCCTTTCCCAATAAAGGACACAACCTTTCACCTTTTTCATAACCTTTTTGTCTTCTACTCATTTATTACTTCTTTAACTCTTCATTTTTTTAATTCATTTCTTACATTTTTATCAATTCTTTCACTTTTCTTTTCTCTATATCCTACACGTTTTTCTTCCTTCCTTCCACCCTTTTTTTCATTCTTATTTTTTATTTTCTCCTCACCACCTTCCTTCTCTCATTTACAAAGCACTCCTTCTCTCATTTTCTTCTTCCCCAACAGAAGCCAGCATTCCATTTTTCTTCTTATTTTTCTTTTTATTTGTTTCTTTCCTTTGTTTTGTTTTCTTCTTTCACTCCAAACCGAACCTACCACCAATTTACTTCTCCATTTTCTTTACACCAACTTGAAATGGGTAAGACTAAGGGTTCTTCATCTTTAAGGCCAATGAAGGATCATCAAGATGAGGAGGAGCATCAAGAGGAGAACTTGTCACTCACCTATAAAGCTAAGTTCCTTATCCTTTCCCATGAAGAAGGTGATAGATTTACTACTCTTAAGTTTAGAGAAATTGTTCCTTGTAAGTATATTCCTTCTTCATTGCTTCAAGATGTTGGTATCCATGACTCCTTTAATCAATTATTGGCTAATTGTGGTATTAAAAAGTCTATTTTTATGCATGAACCCATATATGTTGAATTGATTACTGAATTTTATACAACCTTAGAAGTTAATCCCAATGATTCTCATATTCTTGAGTTTAGGATATTAGGTAAGAATCACCAACTCATCTATTCTTACATGCAAAGGGTTTTTGGCTTTAAAAAGGATTGAATGTGTAATATGCCTAAATCATTTGATGTTGATGAATTTTGGATGTTTTTTACTGCTTTACCTCCTCCCTTTCGACCAAAGAAGGGGAAGGCCATGTTTATCAAAGATTTAAAGTTTTAGCTTTTATACAAAGTTCTTTCTTGTGTTATTTTTCACAAGTCCGAATTTAATAGAGTTTCGGCTTAAGAATTGTTTTTAATGTGGTGCATTCATAATAAAAAGCAAGTATGTTGGACTTATTGGATTTTTAATCAACTTCTCACTTGTGCTATATACAAGGATGTTCCATTAACACATGGTCATTTTGGTACTGTTATTGCTAAAACACTTCATGTTAACTTTGATGATTTTGTGAAGGAAAGTGTGATGGTGTAACAATCAAAAATGTGAAATTTAAAAAATTTGATTGCATGCAATATTTGCATCAAACACAAAATACTTCCATGCCCATAGATCATATCACATGCACTTTTATATAGCTAAACATTCATCAAGGATAACATTTTATTAATAATCAACCAAGTCATGCATTCACAACATAGGACCTAGCAACTAAGGGTTCAGTAACACTTACAAAACTCCTAGCTAGTAGCACGCTTGACAAACTTTGGTTAAGGTTGATCTACAAGCTCCTAGCTCTCTAAATATGAAGCCTCTAGCTTGATACATATGTATTGGACAAGGAAGACTTCCAAGGATGGTGATGCTCTAGCCACAAGCCTCTCCTTTTTAACCCAAGGTGCTTGCAAGAACCTCACCAAGCTAAGCTCTATGGAACAAGTAAGCAACCTCTAATAGATGATGGTGTAGTACTTGTACAGCTCTTGTACAACAATGGTCTAAGCTTGAAAGCACACAACACTTGTGTATAATGGTATTCTCTACACTTGAAGAAGAAAAAGGAAGAAGACACTCT
>CATIWO010219298.1:0-10194 GCA_949673435.1 Macaranga tanarius
CGATACATAGTACGTCATGATGCCGATCCAGTCCTGGCCTTCAGTGTGGTAGTACAGCCGCCAGGTGCTGATGTCCTTTATTCAGCTATTCGTAGGGATCTTTTCGATGGTAGCTGTACTGTTCTTAGACTTTTCTATGCCACCTCTACAGATGTTCAGGTCACCCTCATATGGGTGTGATACAGTCATGTGGATGCATCATATTTTGGCTTTTTGCTTGCAGCCATTTTCTACACCCTTCAGAGCGAGTCACCAGAGTGATCTTTAAGCCATAGGGCTAGTCTTTTGTTGAGGGTTGACCTAGATTTGTGTTGCTACTACTACTGCTGTATCTTTCACCTTTTTCTTTTCCGGACTGTGATCCGAGGATATGTAAACCCTATATTATAAGTAACAACATTTAGTACTCTGATTATATATTGATGTATATATTCATATTATGATGGATGGATGAATGACACAGTGGTGCCTATCACTTTTATATATGAGACGTATGAGTATGGATGAATCTAGTTATATATGTGATCAATGAAAGAAATGAATGGATGTAGTAACACTAAGCAATATCCAATAAGGTTTTAATTTGTACGTGTTATAAATAGTGATACCAAATGTATATATAACCTTACAAGCTCATTAATCATGATAAATCGATTAAGGAGGTAATTACTGTAGATAATTGTGTATTAATGGTTTTAAGAAGGATGAGGTGTGACATTTTCTCTTTCATTAACTGAACCAAAACTGGTTGGTTCAAAACTTGAACTGGCCGATTCCGAACCGGAACCGTCGGTTCACAATTTCAAGAGGAGTGGAACCGGTCTTGAACCGGTCACTCTCTCGATTTAGAGCCGATTCAGCTCGGTTCTGAATTTGACCAATTTTAGTTCAGAGTTTGACAGGGCCGGTTCCGGACCGAAATCGGCCCGTGGCCACCCCTACGTTAAATTAACTAATTAAGTATCCGGGTTGTCTTGAAATCGCTTTCGGTGCTGAATTGGAACGTCTTTGGATTTTTTGTTCCGTGTCAAATTATTGGGCTAGTAGGCCAATAACAGCTCTTGCATGGTGATTTCATTCGGGATTATAAAAATATATATATATTATTAATATATGATATGATTCTTTTCAAAATCAAGAAAAGTAAATGATGTTTTTCTTAATCAACTTGGATCATACTATAAAATAATATAATATCATCCAGTTGTGTTAAAAAATATATATAGGATAAAGCTTGGCGACGCCAAGCTTATCTCGGGAGGAGGGCAAAAGGTCTCTTTTGCCCCCCTCAATTATTTATATAATATATATATAAAAAAATAAAAAATATAATATAATATAATATAATATAATTTATGGATTTGTAAATTATATTATGACGGGTTCATCCAGTTCTTATTTAGATTTTAGATTTTTATCAATTTATTTAATTAAATAATTAAAAAATATATTTTTTATTATTAAATAATTTTTATATTATAAAAAATAAAATAAATAAATATATTATATCATATGAGTTTGTAAATTATGACACGACGGGTTCATCCAGTTCTTTTTTAATTTTTAAATTTTATCAATTTATTTAATTAAATAATTAAAATATATATATTTTAATTATTATATAATTTTTTATTATTAATTAAATAAGAGTATAATGGTAATTTTGGGGGAAAAGACACATTTTATCTTTTCCCCCATAGATGGAACTGTTTGAGATACCTATCAGTTTCCATATATATATATATATATATATATATATCATCCATTTCATAATTATTTTCATCATATTGTAGCTTCTTGACTGTTTTGGTATTTAATGTATTGACAGTTCAAAGTTAGGTAGAACACAAAGATAACATTCAAAAATTTTTTTTTTCTTGCATGAATGTACAAGTATTCATTTCAATCTATATGGCATAAGATTTCTTTTCTCTGCTGGCGTTTGCAAAATTTCATTTTCAATTTTACCTTTATAATATGATTATTTGGGCATTTCGTGCACTTAAACTAATTATCTTTTACGGTCAAGTAACATCTGCTTAAAGACCAGTATTGATTGAGCTTTAACTAAAGTCCAAGTGTTGCCAAGTTGGTGTTTGTTTTTTGCTTTTTTTTTTTTTTTTTTGTATGACCATGCCAAGTTGGTGTTTAGGTTTCACATTTTTACACAGATCTCGTCGTGTTGAACAGAGTAGTTAATTTTCTTTGTCCATACTACAAGGGCCCAGCTACTGTTAACAATTTTTTTAAAAATCTTGATATCTGTCCTCACACAGACTTAAAATGGCAATTGCAATGCTGATGACCACACCTAACTAATAATTAGGGTGTAAACGAGTCGAGCCGAACCGAATTTTAGCTAGTTCAAATTAGATTTATTTATAACCGAGTCGAATTGGAGCCGAGCTCATTAGGTTGTTAAATGTTCGCGAGCTGTTTACAAGCTTAAACGAGTTTAAATAAACTAAAAAAAATTTTAAAAATATAATATATAAATTTAAATTATTCATTAAAATAATTTAAAATAAATTATATGTTAAATAATTTATTATAAAATTATAATTTTTTTGTAATAATATATTTTTAAAATATTTAAATAAATAAAAATTTATATATTATATATATAAAATTAAATTATTAATACATTAAAATTGCGAGCCGGTTCACGAACTTATTCACGAGTTTTCACGAGTCAAATTTTGCATAGTTTGAGCTCGGCTCGTTTAAACGAGCTTCAAACACTTGTTCGACTCTCTGTTCATTTACACTCCTTCTAATAATCATCAAATTATACTTAGCCTCCAGTTTGGACAAATTCAAGTCATTGAAAATGTGCAGATAGTTGTCAACTAGATTAAAGTAGCCATTTTTTTTGAAGTCATTTCATTTACATTTGCAAGTACTTTAGTTATGCTCTCGCTGCTCAGTTGATAATAGGTAAATATTTGCTTGGTGAAGATTGAAGTATCTTGGCAGGCAAAATATCTTCTTGCAAGTTTTAGGCATATAGGAATACATGCCTTTTTCTATTTCAAAGATGTTATTCTTCAGAAATGTACTGCTTGTATCAGTTGTCGCTTTCAGTTGCTTGGGGACACAAAGATCTGTGACTGCTGTACTGCCTCAGGATGAAGGTACATGATGACAGTTTATTCTATTATGCTTCTGTTTTTTGCCCCTTTTGATAGTCGTTGATGATGCTAGATCTTGTTTACAAAATTTCTGATTTTGCTGAGTTTTATGTATACTTATTACTGTATAGAGAGCTAGTAGACAAGTAGATGAGTAGAAGCAGCAAAAGAAAGAACAACTAGTCTCTGAATTGGTGTATTACCTTTAAGCTAAATTTGGTTTTGAGGTCTTACCCTGCTACTATTATTTGTTGGTGAATGTCATCCAGTGGATGCTCTTAATACAATTGCCAGAAAAATGGGAGCTCCTGCTGGCTGGAATTTCACCACGAATGCTTGTGAAGAAAATATATTTCCAGTTCAACCAACAGATCCTGAGAGGAACATCACCTGCAATTGCACCTTTCCGAACAACACTTGCCATGTTACATCCCTGTATGTTTCTCAATCTCAAATGAATTTTTCACATATTTGCAGTGCATGGAAGAACACACCTTTATTGCTTGTCTAGATATCTGGGTTTTTCTCATTCATATTAAAGTTCTAAATTTACAGAAAAGAAGACAGATGTAGCTGTTCCAAAATAAAAGAAAGAAAAACATTGTCCTTGTGTTTGTATAGTTTCCTATAAGTTCTAGGTTCAAGTTGTTGCTTTACCATTTGTGCTGCGAAAATATCTGACTTTGGTAGGATTTTCAGGGAATTCAAGCGTTCTAGCCTTCCAGGAGAGCTTCCACCTGAACTGATCCAACTTTCTCATCTCGAGAGAATGTAAGAGTTTGTGTCCTCCATGGAGAGTGCTTGTGTTTGCGTGAGTTCTCTTATTCACTTATATTCTGGTGATTTAAGCTCATTTGTTGGCTTGCAGTGATTTTGCTTACAACCTCCTGACTGGTACTATACCACGCGAATGGGCTTCATTGCCGCTGATGTTCATGTAAGCTACAATTTTCTCCTTATTTTGCATCATCTTTAGGACAATTTATTGCATCTTATTAAACTGACAGAGCACCATTCCTGCAGCTCTCTCCTTGCTAACCAGTTATCAGGGAATTTACCAACATATTTGGAGAACTTTACCAATCTCACAACCTTGTAAGCCGTAAATTTCAATGCATGTGTATCTTCTTGGAAAGCTATATTATAATTCATTGCAGTATGCTCATTGTATATATTTGGATATGAAGCTGTTCAAGTGTTTAGAGAAATCTACTCTACTCTCGATCTCAGTGTATTGCTGTATCTTGCCAGGGACCTTGAATTAAATCAATTTTCAGGAACTGTCCCTCAGGAGCTTGGAAACTTAGTCAACTTGCAAGTTTTGTAAGGAATTTCATGGATACTCATTTCTAACGGTTTCTTTTTTTTTTTCCTTCTTGAATTTTGGTCTTTATTTAGGGGATTGAGTTAATTTATTATTGCAGGAGGCTATCTTCTAATAACTTGACTGGGAATTTGCCTATGCAACTTGCTGAACTAAAAAACTTGACTGATTTGTAAGCCTTTTAGCGTGAATTGACAACTAATTTACACAGAATTTGATAGATGTGTAACATGTAAATCCTTCTTATTGCATAATGCAGCCGCATAAATGACAACAATTTCAATGGCAGCATACCTGATTTTATACAAAGCTGGACGCAACTTAAGAGACTGTAAGATCTTCATCTTCCCAGAGGACTAGTTTATTTTCAGTTTTGAGACATTGGAGAAAAGGAGAGAAAAAAAAAAAAAATCAGAAGAAGGAATGATTTATACTATGCCTCTTGAATTATTTTGACTGCTTCTGATTAATCAAGTTGATGCAGAGAAATGCAAGGTACTGGACTGCAGGGACTCATTCCATCATCCATTTCTAAATTGGAAAAATTAACTGACCTGTGAGTGAAAATCTCTTTATTATTTCATTGAATGTTATCACAGAAATTTTCGTTGGGATTTGTTCTTTTGAAAATTAAGTTGACACTTCTATGTGCAGGAGGATAAGCGATATAAATGCCACAGAGCAGGCTTTTCCTGCACTGAGCAACATAACTGGCCTCACACGTTTGTATGTCCACTGCTTATTATTCTCTGCAACATTGAACGCATAAGTTCATTTTTCCATTTGACCATTATACCTGATGTGAGTTTCAGATTTTTGAGGAGCTGCAATTTATCAGGAGAAATCCCTTCTTACATCTGGATAATGAGTCGATTGCGAGTTTTGTAAGTACACAGCAAGGAACCTACTTTATTTACATCAGGATATCTGGAAACTTAAGAATACTGAGCAACTAGGCATCATGAATGATAATATAAGTACGCGACAACTTAGCAGTAGTTGTTTCAGATGCTTGTCTGTCTAGAATCCCTGGTTTTCTGAACATTAAACTGGGATGCCTGTAAGCTGATTGCTGCATGCCATTGCTTAAGTGATTCTCTGAGGACTATGTAGCACTCTGTGTTTCAGTAAGGTATGCTGATTGAAGTACTGGCCTTGCATTTATCATCTTTATTATTCTGGACAGGGATCTCAGTTTTAACAAGTTAACGGGGAAACTTCCTGATGCCATAACCACAGATAGAAACAGATTGATATATGTGTAAGTAATGACACCTGAATCCTGTGTCTATGCTGTATAATTTTGCAGTTTTCAATATACTAACTGCTTGATGCTGCCTTTATCAGATTCTTAAGTGGCAATTTTCTCACTGGAACCATACCATTCCTTTCAGCGGGACTAAATGTGTATGTGGCTTATCTCTTATTCATCCACTTCAATTGTTGTACACCAGAATCAGTGGATGATTGACAATGAAAGTTTGTTTTGTTTCTGCTACCAGAGATCTTTCCTACAATAATTTAACAAGACAAGACCAGGATGCTTGTAGACGGACGTTAGTATTATTCTATTCATTCGATTAATATCATCTTATGGTACATCCAAGTCCTGAACAGGCTTTATGGCTTTATTTTGACAGGGATATAAGTCTAAACTTGTTCCGAAGTTCTTCAATGAGAAATGACATGTTAGTTGCTTTTCTCATGTTATCTCAGGGAACATATTGAATAAATTCTGAAACTCGTGAATTTCCTGTGATCTAGTGTAACATCTCAATTTATACTAATCTGTTGTTTGTTTGTTTTTTTGGGTTAACTAGACAAGGAGCATGTCCGAACAGTTTCACTTGTGATCGAAGTATGTAAATGACATGGAAATTTTATCAGTTCAGAAATTGGGTTTTCATTGCCTAGATGTTTGATTTTTGGTTCTAATTAATTGTCTTAATGGTTTAATATGATTTGGCAGAATGGCATTCATTGTACATTAATTGCGGTGGACCAACTGTGGAAGTAAATGGCAGGACATATGAAGGAGATGCAACTGTTGGTGGTGGTGCCTCAAGATTCTATTCAAATAATAATGGCTGGGGACTTAGCAGCACTGGAGATTTCACGGACGACAATAATTTCCAAAATGAAAATTATGTAGCAGAATCATCACCGTCAGTAAACATCGATGAACTGTACCATACAGCACGCATTGCTCCTCTTTCACTTACTTATTATCATCAGTGCTTAATTAACGGGGATTATCATGTGAGCCTGCACTTTGCTGAGATCCAGTTCATAGATGACAACACATATAGTAGCCTTGGGAGGCGCTTATTTGATATCTATATTCAGGTAATTGCATGATTAAATTGTTTCGATTAAACTTTCTTGAGGAAAAAAAACATAGTTAGAGCTTAAAAGTATAATGCTAATGATGCAGAATGATAGAAAGGAGAAGGATTTTGACATAGAAGTTAAAGCTAATGGTACTGCTAAGCCAATTGTAATGGAGTATAATGCTACAGTAATAAACAACACCTTGGAAATCCGCTTTGTTTGGGCTGGAAAAGGGACTACAAGAATCCCTGATAGTGGAGTCTATGGCCCCCTTGTATCAGCTATTACAGTAGATCCTCGTAAGCGATCCTTATTACTCTTCCATCCCTGATACTTGTTTCATTAACATGATTCCAGGCACTATTATGGCTGATGCTGTTGATAATAGTATAGCAGATGATTACACTGTAAATAAGCTCAGAAGTTTGCCAAATCATGTAGGAGCATTTTTTTGTGATGTACCTAGAAGCTATTGATTGCTTAGAGTTAACATTGACTAGATCTTGATATCACTGTGGTTAGGAGTTCTTTCTTTCTTTTTTCTCTTCTGAATCTTGATAGCGTAATTGCTTACTTTGTTCTTCTGGGCAGAGTTTGAACCTCCTTCACAAGGTGGAAACACAAAAATTGCACCAATTATTGCTGGAGTCATAGGATCATTTCTCATTTTCTTAGCATTGGGTTTCTTTGCGTGGCGGCGCTATTTCAGAGCAAAGAAACAAAATGGTTTGTACTGTTTTTTATTGATAAATTATGCTTCATAACAAAATTGGGCTGAATGTTTTATACAACTAAGCTCAATTACTAGGGATCATTCTTTTGGCGATTGTAACAGGTTCCTTCTACACAGTTGTAATGCAATAGTTCTGCTTTTTTGACAGATTTTGAAGGACTAGAAATCCAAACAGTTGCCTTCAGCCTAAAGCAAATTAAAGCTGCGACTAAAAATTTTGCTCCTGAGAATAAAATTGGAGAAGGTGGATTTGGACCAGTTTACAAGGTATTCTTGCTATAATGCTGTTGTTGGCCACCAGAATGCATATCTTCTGTGAAGGATTGTACTAAAGATGATATTTCATTGCTGCCATTGCAGGGTTTGCTAGCTGATAATACTGTAATTGCTGTGAAGCAGTTGTCATCTAAGTCAAGTCAAGGAAATCGTGAATTTTTGAATGAGATAGGCATGATTTCATGTATGCAGCACCCAAATCTTGTGAAAATTCATGGTTGCTGCATCGAAGGAAACCAGCTTTTGCTAGTATATGAATACATGGAAAATAACAGCCTTGCTCATGCTTTGCTGGGTAAGTTAAAATCTCTTTTTATGTTCAACAATGGGAGTTGCATGCACAGTTAGATTATGACCTATTTTCTAAAAGCATTATAAGTACTTCAATGACTGCTCTTAGGCCCTGCACACCATCAACTGAAACTGGACTGGCAAACAAGGCAGAGGATCTGTGTTGGGATAGCTAGAGGTTTAGCGTATCTGCACGAAGAGTCAACACTCAAAATTGTTCATAGAGACATCAAAGCTACCAATGTTCTCCTTGACAAGAATCTGAATCCGAAGATATCCGACTTTGGGTTAGCTAAACTTGATTCAGAGGAAAAAACCCACATCAGCACCAGGGTTGCAGGAACCATGTCGGTTCAGTTTTTTGTCAATTTCTTGGAGAACAAACTAAAAAGGGTTAAAGTTCTAATTTGCTTTTTGTTTCTCATGCAGAGGATACATGGCACCAGAATATGCACTGTGGGGTTACTTGACCTACAAAGCAGATGTTTACAGTTTTGGAATTGTAGCATTGGAAATTGTTACTGGGAAGCACAATATGAGTCATGGTCCAGAGGGCAATTTTGGTTGCCTTTTAGATTGGGTAAGTCAACAAATGTGTATTCAATTGGAGCTTCTCTTTATTGCTTGAATTTAATATTAGTTCATATGGCAATCTTTGCATCCCAGGCTTGTCACCTGCAGCAAAATGGGAACCTGATGGAGCTAGTGGATAAGAGACTTGAATCTGATTTCAAGAAAGCAGAGGCAGAAAGGATGATTAAGGTAGGTCTCTTGTGCACAAATGCATCACCTTCACTGAGGCCAATCATGTCTGAAGTGGTAAGTATGCTAGAAGGAAAAGCAAGTATACCGGATGTGATACCTGAAGCAAGTAGTTACCATGAAGACTTGAGGTTTAAAGCCATAAGAGAGCATCATAATGAAATAAGAAGTCAGAATTCAAGAAGTCGGGGATACAATTCAACATCAACAGTCAGGTCAGGGCCCGATTCTTCTTCTGCTACTGCTCATGATTTATATGAAATCAACTCAGAGATGTATGCAAGTGCAATGGCAAATAGAGACCAGAATAAACAGATGGATAGCCAGGTTTCGACTTCTATCTCCATGACAGCATCTTCATCTGCTTCTGTCCGTGATCTTCACGATTACAACTTGAATTCCCAGTGATGTGGCTAAGCAAAATGGAAGATCTATTCCACGAAAATTTACCATTGAGGTTTTCCCACTTGTAGTCATCATAGAAGGAGATTGCAAGGAGGTTATAGATGCAGCTTCAAGGTCGTCCATTCCTTCCTCAGCTATTGAAACAATCATAGCCGACTGTTTGCAGATAACTCGGCCGATGGACCTTAGTTCCTTTGCTTTTGTTAAAAGGGATTGTAATTGGGCAGCCCATAGTTTGGCAAAGAAAGCTCTCTGTAGTGATTCTTTTTATTTTAACTCTCAAGCCCAAGGCCAATGGCTTGAAGAGCTCCTTAAAATGTAATTTCTTTTATCAATGCATTTTCTATCTTTGGGTAAAAAAAAAAAAAATTGTTAGAAAAAAGAACTCAGTTATTTACCATTGTATTTTTCTTTTCGAATTATACGAAATACACAAACAGATTAGAGGACGCATTAGTTCTAAGACTGACAATAAAAAGTTGTAAATTGTATGTACCAACTACATAATCTCAATTGATGTATAAAATTAGCTCAAATTGCAAAATACTTGAGCTGGTCTTTTTATCCATATTTTGTACAAGCTGTTTCATTGGAAACCTTCAAAACAAAAAATAAGCAAAACCCAAACCAATCAGAATAATTCCCAAACTATGGGGCTAGCATGGTAGGAGCCCACCAACAGGGCTGTAGCAGCTATTGCATGGTGATATTTTTAATATATGATTCTTTATTCAAAATCAAGAAAAGTAAATGATGTTTCTTAATCAACTTGATCATACTATAAAATAATATAATATCATCCATCTCATGATTTCTTCAGGTGGTAGCCTCTTGGCTGTTTTGGTATCTAACAAAAAAGTTAAGTAGAACACAAAGATTCTTTGGGCATTTTGTGCACTTTTATTAATATAACCTTTTACGGTCAAGTACATCTGCATAAA
>CATIWO010219334.1:0-19508 GCA_949673435.1 Macaranga tanarius
GAAATCTTAAAATAATGGATAAACATCCATTATAATTGTTCCTGCACTGTCTTCAATAGTTCAGTAGTCCTCAGGCATCATAAGAACTCTACAAAAAGCAACTCAAAAATTAAACAGAATTAAAAGAAATCATTTTAGTGAGCCTGCGAAACAGAGGCGGCGCCTCTTCGCTTGGAGAGACGTCGCCTCTCTGAATTGAGCGGCGACGCCTCTCTTTAAGAGGCGGCGCTTCTTCAGAGAAGCGCCGCCTCTGTATCTGCAAAAGCTTTTTACAGCAGAAATCAGACGAATTGGATAAGCGTAAGAAATGGTTTAGGAGTCACCAAAAATCATCACAGAACTAATATAACTTCAACGAATGCTTAAATAAACATACATTACGATTCTAAAGCAGATAAAGATTAAATTAAATGAAATTTCATTTTTTTGATAAAAAAAAGCTAGAAAAGAAAATCAAAATTTACTGATGAATTGACTAGGAAATTAGTTTGGCCCTCAGAAGTGTTGTTTTCTGTAAGTTCCTCTTGTCTTCGAACTTTGGACTTCAACCCCTCTCTCAATTTCTGCATCTTTTTTTTAAGCTTCTTTTTTTTATGCTCTCTTCTTTTTTGATAATAGCTCTTTTTTTGTTCCCCTCCTCTTCCCCTTTTTAATTTTGTCTTCCTTTTCATTTTATAGGGTTGCAGAAACCCTAAAAATGCCTCTTCTCTCTCCTACTAACGCATGAGAGAGGTTGCAGAACGTGGGAAGACCCACGTTCTGCCATAAAAGCAGATTTATTATTTTTTTATGTTACAGAACAGAGAGGCGCCGCCTCTCTAATTGAAGAGGCGCCTCCTCTTGCATGGAGAGGCGGTGCCTCTACTACTAGAGGCGGCGCCTCTGGGCTTTTTACAGCCCAAGAGGCTTGGTCTGTGGGCTCGGCCCATCAGACCACCAGAGCCCAACTTTTCTAGGCTGAATCCTTCTTTTAGTTAATCAGAAATCTTAAAGGTATTTAGAGTCCAGTTCTTCGACAATTGAGTTTTAGCTGCCATCTTTCATCATTGGGCTTTTATCTCGTGGACCGGGTCAGACCATGTATCCACACTTCTCTATAATTCTAACTGACGTGTCCTACATCTTCATCTTTAATTCTAGCAGTTTTTTTTTTAAATATGAAGATGTAGGTGTTGATACAGGTAGGGATGAAAAAAAAAAAGAAGTTGATGAAGAAGAGGAAGTTGATGAAGAAAAAGAAGGTGGTGAAGAAATTGAGGATGATGAAGATGTTGTTTTTGTTTTTAAGAAAAATGATGATGATGAAGGATGTGCTAATGGTGGATCTGCTTCTAACGTAGAAGATAAATATACAAAAAATGATAATAACAGTGAAAAAGATGCAGCTGATGTTGTTGGAAAGAATTCTGATCCTTTTGCTGCTGCTGAGCCTTCTGTCAAAGCTGGTGAAGAGTTTTCTGTCAAAGCTGATGATGTTATAGATGTGTCTGAAGTGGTATTTTTTTATTTTTTTGTTATTTTTGTTTTTGTTACTTTTTAGTTTGCTTTTGGTTTCTGATCTTATTTTTTGTACTATTTTAATTTTTTATCTTCTATTATTTTATGTTAGGGGGAGAATGTAGTCGATTCGAGAAGCGTATTTTACTTGAAGTGTGAAATCCTTTTTTGCATTTTTTGTACATTTTTATAGATTTCTTGTATTATTCATTCTTTTCGTGTCTGCTGTGTGTTTAGAGTTGAAAGGTAAAAAACTTAAAACAATATCATGGATAATATGAGGGCAGAAGGTTGCAATTTATAGCTGGTGTCAGTGAGACTAAACTCATGCTTTGTGCCTTTGGTGACTGTGAATGCCAATATTATAGAATGACAGTCCAGGTATTATATTACTAATATTGAATTATGCAATTTTGCACGAAGTTCTCGTTCTGATTCTTATTCTTTTTTTTTTTCTTCATTTATTATTTTTTTTGTTTGGCTTCTCTTATGTGTACTTATTGTTGGTCATTGATGTATACCCTTTTAATTTTTTAAGCCCTTTAGAAATATGTTATTGATTAAAAATAAGAAGACACTTGCTCTTCATAAGTTTTCACTTATCTTTAGAATTGTAAACATCTACTTGATGCCAGTATTGATATCAAAATAGAGGGAACATTGATTAAAACATTTGTCCGCTTGTTCAATTATAGTTATCCATCACTAATTCTTAAAGCATGAAAAACTTATTGGGATTGAACACTGACTAACCCAAACTTTGATTTTGTATCATATATTTCTATTATGTGGAGAGATATTCAATAATAAAGAAATATGCCATTGGCTTCATGGACTGCTTCAAAAAAAAGTGCTTTATTTGCTGTGATACTTAGTGGGTATGACTTTCTACTTTGGCAGTTCTCTATTTTACTTCATGAGTTTTTTTGTTGCTTTTTAGTTTATTTTTGGATTCTGATCTTATTTTTTGTACTATTTTTATTTTTTTCTTCTATTATTTTATATTAGAGGAAGAAGACAGCTGATGATGTGATTGATTAGTGTGCTGAGGCTACTAAGTCTGTTGGTATTGCAATTGAGACATGCAATGATTCTTGCTTGGTATATGTTATATATTTTACGGATTTATTTTTCGGTTGCTTTATGGTTTATTTTTGGTTTTTGATTTTGTTTGCAATTTGTTATTTTTTTTTGTTATGATGAAAAGAATTTGAAAGACGCTTTAGTTGATGTTGCTAATGTTATCAGCAATGCTGTTATAGCTGTTGGAGTAATGACTGGAGAACTTGTATGTTTTTTCTTTATTCTTTTTATTTTTTTGTTTTTGGTTTTTATTAGTTTAGTTTATTAGTTTCTTTTTTGTTGCTTTGTGATTACTTTTTAGTTTCTGATATGCTTTTGTATGATTATTTTTTATGACTTGTATCAGTTTAGTTTGTTTGTTTTATTTTTGTTACTTTTTTGTTTATTATTGGTTTTTGATATGCTTTTTTGTATGATTATTTTTTATTCGTATTAGTTTAGTTTTTTAGTTTTCATTTAGTTGCCTTTTGGTTTCTGATATGCTTTTGTATAATTATTTTTATTTTTAATTTGTATTAGTTTAGCTTTTTAGTTTCATTTTGGTTGCTTTCTGGTTTTTGATATAGTTTTGTATTACTTTTTTTTAGGTTGATACTGATGTGTTTGATGATAAGGGTGATCGCCTGTTGCTAAAAAAATGGAGGTGAAACTAACTGATGTAATGAAATCTCCTTTTGTTACTGAGTTTAGCTCTTCCATTAAAGTTTCAAATGAGAAAAAAGAAGTTTCTGTCTCGAAAGATGTAATTCCTTTTAGTTTGAAGATTGAAGAACCTTTGAGATTTGATACGCAGACTAAATTTGATATTTAGATCGAAGTTGGCTTGAAGAAAAAAAAATAAGTATGTGATTGTGGATGTTTAGTTTGTTTATTTGGTTTTTTTTTGTCTTTTAATTTTTACTTTATTTTACTTGTAAGAAGAAACTCTATTATGATGAAGACGACTTGATTTCTCCTGGTTTTAAATTTTGAGGAGATATCATTATAAAAAAGACATGGTTCCATATTTTGAATTACTGTGGTCATTGTCTATCTTCTTTTGTAATTTTTTATCCTTTATATTTTCTATAATTGTTTCAGATTTCTGTTGTTCACTTTTTATATACTGAAAATATACTGCTTATGTTTTTTTTTCGGTCGCATATAGATATTCTATTTTACTATTTGAGGAGGAAGAGTAAAGTTTTTTTTTTGAAAATTGTTTGAGATTTACAACTACAGACAATTTTTTTGATCAACGGCTTCAAGTCGTTTTGTTGGTAATGGTATTAGAAAGGATTGTGATTGTTCTGTTGCTGATGATTCTTGTGTCGAAGCTATTGATGTTGCAGATGTCTCTAGAGTGATATTTTTTTATTTTTTTGTTGCTTTTTAGTTTACTTTTAGTTTATGATACTATTTTTTGTACTGTTTTAATTTTTATCTTATATTATTTTATGTTAGGGGGGAGAAGGTAGTTGATGATTTGATTGATCATTCTATTGAGACTGCTAAGTCTGTTAGCATCGTTGTTGAGGTAGGAAGTGATTATTGTATGTTATTTATACTACGAATTTATTTTTATATCTTTATGGTTTATTTTTAGTTTCGAATTTTGTTTGAGATTTGTTGTTTTTAAGTTAGGATAAAAAGAATATGAAAGACAATTCAATTGATATTGCTAATATTATTAGTAATACATTTAGAGCTGTTGGAGTTATGAGTGGTGAACTTATATGTTTTTTTATGTTCTTTTATTTTTTTAATTTTTGCTTTGTATTAGTTTAGTTTATTAGTATCATTTTCGGTTACTTTTTAGTTGATTTTTGGTTTTCTGATATACTTTTGTATGATTATTTTTGTTTTTGATTTGTATTAGTTTAGTTTATTAGTTTCATTTTCGGTTGCTTTTTGGTTTACTTTTAGTTTCTGATATACTTTTGTATGATTGTTTTTGTTTTTTATTTATAGTAGTTTAGTTTATTAATTTCATTTTAGTTACTTTTTGGTTTCTGATATGATTTTATATGACTATCTTTTTCAAGGTGATAATATTTTTTTGATGATAATAGTGATTTTGAGTGTCGTGGAAGACTTAAGCCAAATGACAAAGGTAAATTTAAAATTATTCTTTAGTTTTGAGTACAGTTATATTGGATTTTCAGTTGTATATGGTATATTTCAGAAGAATATTATTAGTTTGTTGAATGATTTTATGTTTGGATTGTGTAACTTTAATATTTTTTTTAGAGTTAAACTTTTTAGTATTTGATTCAATTGTTTTACATATTTTTAGATATTAGTTGTTATATTTAAAAGTCAATCAGCTAGTCCAATAAGTGGACCCTAATCTGCCTACAAGTAAGAAACAACCTGAAAATATAATTTTTTTTATATTATCAGTTGTATAGGAAACTGATAATATACTAAAAGTATACCAATTGTATACTGTAATACATGTACTGTTATTTTATTAATATTTGTTATGGATGTATTAATGCTGTAATGTGATTGATCATTGTGTTGAGGTTGCTAAGTCTGTTGGTGTTGTTGCTTTTTAGTTGATTAGTTTCATTTTGGTTTCTGATATTATTTTTTATGATTGTATTTTTTTAGGGTGATAATATTATATTTAATGATAAGGGTAATTTTGAGTGTTGTGGAAGACTTAGGTCGAAGGACAAAGACAAACTAACTGAAAAGTCGGTTGGTGTTGTTGTTGAGATATAAAGTGATTCTTGTTTGATATATATTATTTATACTATGAATTTTTTTTTGTATCTTTATGGTTTATTTTTGCTTTTTGATTTTATTTGCAATTTGTTGTTTTTAAGTTATGATAAAAAGAATATGGAAGACGATTCAATTGATGTTGGTAATGTTATCAGTAATATAGTTAAAGCTGTTGAAGCTACGAGTGGTGAACTTGTATTTTTTTTTTTTTTTGATTTGTATTGATTGAGTTTATTAATTTCGTTTTAGTTGCTTTTTGGTTGATTTTTGGTTTCAGATATTCTTTTGTATGATTGTTTTTATTTTTGATTTGTATCAGTTGAGTTTATTAGTTTCATTTTTATTG
This sequence comes from Macaranga tanarius, assembly GCA_949673435.1. Classification (NCBI taxonomy): domain Eukaryota; kingdom Viridiplantae; phylum Streptophyta; class Magnoliopsida; order Malpighiales; family Euphorbiaceae; genus Macaranga; species Macaranga tanarius. The sequence goes on from CATIWO010219334.1 coordinate 5,639, forward strand.
ATTTTTGGTTTTCGATATTAGTTTTTATGATAAAAAAAAATCTTACCTTGATAGAAGGATAAGAAACCAATTGCAAAGGGCCCACAATAATAAAAAAATATTTTCATAATATTCTTGTAATACTTTAATATTTCAGACCAGGAAAGCTTAACTTTTGGATGAATCTTATACTTATCAAACCCAGCAAAACTCAAAAGCTCAATAAAATACAACAGGGAGAGGCACAAACTTATAAACTGCAATTATTTTAATCAAAATTAAATTGAGTTAAAATAATCTATTACACAGACTGAAATTTTGGAGAAAAGAACTAATTATGCAAAAAAAAAAAAAAAAAACCAACTAAATAGAACTGAATGCTCAGTTCTACTTGGTACTGAATATCTATATATACATGACATACAAAGGCATTTCATTTACAGCCAATTAGATTAATCAATGCTTAAAGTATTGTATAAACTTAAAGCCAAAAAACTATACAGAGACTGTCGCTTAAGGAAAAAAAAGAAAAAAAACATACAACATCCAATATGTACTAAGAGCTCCAAGTGCCAACAACAAAAGATGCCTTGAAAAATCCTACAAAAAAAATTTGTAGATTCTTTCTCAATCATCCATTCACTCCATCACCATTGAATTACCTTCTATCTTTTACTTACTAGTACAAGAGCCAAAAAAGGCTTAACAATGGTACCATGAAATAGGAGTAGAAACGTTGTAAGGTGGTGGGTTGGGTATCAAGCAGTGCTGTTGCTGCCATTTGGGCAATCCTCTTTGATTTTCTTTTGCAATTACAACATCAAAACTACCATTTCCCTGCCCACATATGCTGCTTTCAGTTGTCACGTGTTCAATATCCATTGTGGCTACTCCATCTTGATCTGGTTCAACCTCCTCCACCATGGCCTACGCTCGAGATGCGTCCACACATTGTAAAAAGTTAAAATTAGAGGGAACCCAGGGAACAACAACCATGCTCCTCCATTTTGGTGCACATTAGCTGATACCCACTTCACATTAACTTCTTCTGATTCGTGCTCCTATGGCTTCTCAAGAAACCCATTTGAATAATTAGAAGCAGGAACAAAACTCATATTGTTGGTGAGTATATTATAACTGGTGACATCAATGGTGTTGTTTTTGGTTAGTTTTGAAGAAGTAGTGGTAGAGGCAGAGTGGTTATGGTGGAGGAGGAATGAGAGCTTTTCTAAGGCAGAGCCGTTCTTTTTTTTTTTTTTCGTTTTATGCGTTGAAGAAGGATGGGGCACGGAGGTAATATTTTTTGTTAAATAGGGTATGGAGGTAATTTAAAAAAATTGAGATATTTTTGTTATTAAATTATGTTTTTAGGGTATGTAGGTAAAGATACTAATATGTATGTATATTGGATGTGTTCAGGGCCTTTCAGCCCAAAAACTAAAGGGCCCGTTGACCCATGAAAAAATTGGTTAGCTAGTTCAGAAGGTAAATAAATAAAAAACAGCGATTTGGTGAAAGAATTAAGCTGCAAAAGGAGAGAGTGAAGAACAAATAGAGGAAAATCTAAGATTGCAGTAATTAATGGCTATTAGCTACGGATGTAGAAAAAAAATGGATTCAATTTCGTTAGTGTTGTTGTTTATAGCATCACTGCCATCGATTTCTACAGCTTACAGACCTGGAGACATCGTTCCCATGAGTAAAATGGGTCAATACCACTCCGTCCGTACCTCACTCCTATCTCTAACACTTGCTTTTTATTTTTATTTTTTCTTTAATCTACATCAAATTCATGATCTTTATATGTTGATTTTATGATTTTTTTTTTTTTTGTTCAGTCGAGAACTCTTTGGCAAGATATGATCGGTAAACATTGCCCTGTATTTGCCGTTAATCGTGAGGTATCTTTAATTGTTTTTTTTTTTAATTCAAAATTAGGGTTTTTATATTGATATATGTTCGTATTTGTTATTTAGTTCTTAATTGTGTATTCGATGTGTAGGTGTTGATTCCTATTCAAAAACCAACTGGTTATACTGGTGCCGATCCCTATAAAATGTAATAATTTTAATTTGTATTTTATTCGCTACATTGTTAACATTTCTGATATTTGATTTTGGATTAGGGCATTTTTGTTTGTTAATCTTTAGAGGAGGAAATTATTTTTTTATTTTTGTAAATTTGAATTAATTTGCAGATCATTTCAAGTTGGAAGAGAGAAGTTTCTAGTTCCATGGCTGTTTCTAATTAATCGCAGAAGTTCTGAGGTTCCAATGATCGATGTGCATTTGGTAGGAACTTGCATCTTGTGTGTTGTAATTTTTCTTTTTACTGTTCATTAAATGATTTCGCAGCTGCGTAGAATGGCATATTTGGTTGAAATGCAAATGATATTTGTTTTGCATTTTCTTGGTGTTGTATGTTATATATATAATCTGCTTGCTAGTGATAGTTGTTCACTTATGTCTGATGCAGAGGTACTCAGGAGGTGATCTGCATGGGGTCACAGCCAAAGTTATAGATATGCCTCATCACTGTATGTTATATTATTTATTTTTATTTTCTTTATCCGTCTGCTTTAATCTGTTAGGCATTTGGCACATTAGAACTTCATTTATTTTATTCTATTGTTTTTTCTTGCTCTATGTTTCATATAGCCATATTTATTCCCCCATAAAGTTCGTTGATCAAGTTCCATATGAAGTATGTGCCTTTTGTAATGTCCTTATGTTATTTTTCTTCCATTCTTTCTTCCCCCTCAACCATTGTCTTTGTAAGATTTTTTTCTGTTCTTAAAGCTTCTCTACTTAAGTTGTATAATACTCTCTATTGGCATGAATTTTCATACTACTTAGTATCCCGTCTTTGAATTTTTCAATTATTAGATGTGTATCACACAATTTCCCAATTTTCTAGTGAGGCGTCTTAAATGCCATTTGTATGCTTCCAAATTATTGTGTGCTATACCTTGTGGCCTTTTAAAGTTTTTCCATCAGATGTTTATCTTGTAACATTTCTGTGAAATGTTATTCTTGGTATGCATCTGAAATTCTTCTTACCTTTAGTGTTCTGTGTTATGCATGCATGATTTCTGTTTCTGAACAGTGATTGCAATTACTTGTTTATTTTTTTTTTCCATATTGTATATTAACACATTCAATATTACTTAGGTTTAGTCTTTCATAGTTATAATTACTTTACACCCTATATAAAAGTCCTCAAAAAACTAAATTGCCTAAATATAGATTGAATTTCTGTGCTGTTATTACCTCGATTTATTTCTCCTTCTTGTAAGTTTGGGAATTGATTGAATTGAATTTGTGTTGAGGGAGGGGAGATACTGCCCCTAAAATGCATTTGAATAGTTACTGTGTAATGTTTTTTTATTTGGTTTTGAAAGTGCATTCCGATATGTACTGAGGGGTTTGATCACAGCATTTGATTGTCTTTGAATTGAGCAGATGTAGAAATCCATCCAACTATCCGTAAACAATTCTGGGACGCTCAATCTTGGCCCAAGCATGTTCTTGTAAGATACACATGGTTAGTATTATTGCTTTCTGAGTGAACTTTTAATCATTATTTTAGATGGTTTGGTGCACTTGCTTTCAGTTTGATTCATAGTTGTAAACATAGTAATCTAAACTTCATTTAATGAAGCAAAAAAACTTTTTTCTTTTTGGTTCTCCAACATTCTCCCTGCTTTTTAGAGTGAGTTTCATTTGGGATTTCTACATAGAATTTGAAGCCTTACATGATTTTTCTTCATGAAGGCAGTTATATTGCTTGAGTGTTGTGTTTTCCTATTATTACACAAAATTCTTATTAGGTGGAAACTGGAACTGATTATCTGGGCCTATCTTCCTGGCATTAGCTAAAGGTGGGTGAAACTTTTATACATACCAGATTTGAATTATACCCGACCTATGTTAAATTTTTTCGTTTTAGGACATAAACCATCAACCTACCATATTTGGGCATGCTGTCTGTGTCTGACCCTTCCTTAGTTGAACTTAGAGTTCATTGTGTTTGCCTGATTATTATTTGTGTTTTCAATTACCAGCAAAAAGGACTCGTATGAGGTTATATTTTCTAGTCATGTTTCCCAATGGGTCAAATAGGATAAAATTGTTCTTCAAAAGAAAAGAAAAAGGATGATATTATCCCATATGAAGTGAATATCAAGAATCATCTTTTTCATGCTTCATTCTTACTGTCTGGCATGCATATGATGCCTTAGAATTAGAATGCATCTTTTCCAGGAAAAATATAAACTTCTCAAGATTGTAATTAACTTTGGTTGAGACTTCATTTTGATGTATAACAGGGAGGAACAATCAGAGATAGATGTAACTTCTGGATTCTATGTCTTATTTGGGTCAGGTATATATTTCTGCTTAAACTGAGGCCATCATCTGCATTATAGCAACAGAATTGTGCTGTTAATAGAATATATTTATAAACATGTTACCCAACTGGTTTGGGACAAAGGCTTATCTGGGTTGAGTTGAATTTGTTTATAAACATATTCATGCATGCAAACAGGGTTGATGCTGTCTTTTATTCTCTCAATCTACATCTTGCAGTCATCAAAGGACAAGTTAGCAAGGTATTTGTCTCTAACCATGCTTTGCTTTGAATTCCAAGCTTCTCAAATGCTCCTCAGACAATTTTTCCTTCATGACTTCCCTATATCCTCTTCATCATTTGGCTCTTTGATTGTTTCTAGGTTTGTAAGGGAGACTGTTGCAGAAAGCAACATTCCTGCCGGAGGTGTGGCAAAAGTTGAATGAGGAGCTTTCAAAAGTTTCAACTATTGCATTCACGAATTCAGGTTTTAGACCTGCATTATTCATTCAATCTATATCTCTTGATATCGAAACATTTGTGCAGAAGTCAGTGAAGAGAAATTTAGGGCTTCAAGGAAACTTACAAAAAACTTTTAGAAGACACAAATTAGGATATTTAACATAGTAGCTTGATAGTTGTAAAAATAGAGTTTATGTTGAGCAGATGGACATGTCTCTTGTGCCACAAATAGTTTTCCTGCAGCAGGAATTTGATGTGTATCAAATTTTGCTTATTCAGACGGTTTGTATTCTCTATTTCTCATGCAGAAAAAGAATTTCTAAGATTTTACTGGATTAAAGTTGTGTGGTTCATTGTAGGGTTCATATGAGATATTTTTTACACATTGGATGCACATCAGGTCTCAACGAAGCAAGATCACATACTCATACTTCCTCATTTGAGGTTAAATCACTATGATATCCATGTAAATGCATCTTTTTGTACAATACCCTTCCGGTCAAAGTATCATATTGCCAGCATAGCCTTTGAACCGAATCTGAATTGCAATGCCTCATTTCTGAGCTACAAAACTGTCATCCACATTGTTTGTTTATGAGTGCTGCACTCCTTTAAAGCAACTTATTCTTTTATCCAAAATTCAAAGGTTCTTGCATTTGGTTTTGCACTGATTGGAATTCATGAAAGGCCTGGCTTTGCTTATGTCAACCAAAAAGTGTGTGGTGTAAATGATTTTATTTATATGTTTTCTGATTGCACATCTATTTCCAACAATTTTTCAACCAACCACTGCTTAATCGGTTCGAAGGAATTCTAGTTGCAGTTTGTGCTCAATCTTGTCATGACTGGCATAGTTTTTGTCCAATCGTTGGTAAGCCCACAATTAGCCCAAACTAAAATCCTGAAGTTTAAGTCTACTCACTGTTTGTTCCATTTCTCTGTTTAAGTTGAGTTGGGTTATTAAGGGAAGGGAGAGAAGCTATGTGATAGTTAAGGAAGCAATAGAGAATTAATTTATTTTAAACAGAATAATAATTATAATAAATAATTATGTTGCCAATTTGCCTAACAACATTACCACTAAAAACAAATAAAGTGAAAACAATTTTACTCTAAAGACTAATTATAAAATTTATGAGCTTGCTAATGATTTTAAATAACATTTCTAAAGAATGTTATTAGAGCTCCATTTATTTTATTGGAACTCTTATTAGGATTCACTAAATAATCTTAAATTTTTAATGATAATATGAGAAGCATGAGTAATATAAGTGAAATTAAGTATCAATAGTACCTACCTCCTTATTCGTTTAAGTAATGTAACAATTTTTTTTTATATTTTTTATTTTTATGTAGTACAATGGATTTATCTCTTGAATTCGATGGAGAGTTAACATTTCCTTGCTATGGTTATTCTAGTATACATGAGCACAAGAGTTGGTGCACCACTAAAGAAAAATAAATTGAAAAAGTGATACAACTGAAATAATGCATGGAGATTTTTTTTCATATTTTTTGTCATTTGCCTTAATTTATATAGACACACCACTTGGAAGATATGATAATGTTTTTTTGTTGCAAATTATTGATACAAAGGGCTGAGATAGGAAATTGTTGGTCATGATGAATCTTTGTCGAGGAACCTCAGTTGTACTTCTTTCTTTTTTCTCTTTTTTTTTTTTCTTGGTTCGTACACATTTATATATATTCTACTCATCCTCTCAAATAATGAAGTGTGATGGTTTCTAAAGAAATGATAAATTTCATTTTTATTCTAAAAACTTTATTTCTTTCTTTAATCACGAAGGAGCTCATGCATTAGGTATGAATATTTGTTCATTGTAATCTTAATGAGTTCCGAAATGTAAAATATGAACCAAAAAGCAACTCTTTTTTTAATAAATTATTCACTATACATAGACAATAATTTCCATCAATATAATAATTTCGATAAATAAAGAAATTTTAATTTTTTATATATGTTAAATAATAGTATAAAGATATTAATTATACAGTATAGCTATCGGTATAATTTTGTTTTATTTGCATTTTTATAGTTTGCATGCTATGCTTGTTTTCTTGAGAAAAATATTTTTGTTGCAAAGTTTGTGTAAGTTAAAAACTTTTAATTTATGATCTGATTATGGCCTTAATTTGAGTGGTAAGAATATTTTAATTAGAGCAGACCACTTGATATAATGTTAAAACTTATAGATAATGGATAAGTTGGTGAGATTAATGTTGTTTTACATGCAACAAGGGTTACACATTAATTTGCTTTTGTTAAAGAAATGGACTGTCTCTGTAATTTCATTAACATAAGAATCAATAATTATGCTTAAATTAGAATAGAGAGGTTAAGTGAGCTGGCAAGACAAATCATAACTAACTGTTCTTGACACAAAAAAAAATGACAAAGACAGGTGTTGTTGTGATAGGAGAAGGCAGCCCTTTAAGTTGACAACAGCAAAAATCCAATTTGTCAAAACAAAACAATGAGTAGGTAAACACCACAACACCTCACCTAAATGCTAAGGTGCCTAAACATTTAAATCATTTCTTTTTGCACATAAAAGTGATAACCCACTAATTATCATAGCTAGGGTTATTAGAGGGGGCAAAACCCTATTAATTCAATTTTTATTTCTAAGTGCCTATCTATTGGAAATTTAATTAGTTGGTCGACCCCACTATTTGGGATTCATGGGACACTACGAATAAGAAAAAGAGACAGAGATATGGAGGAAAAAATAATCTATATGTATACATTGAAAGTATAATTTTATGGCATTACATTCTATTATGTTCATCATTTGTTTTTAGAGCAAATTATATTTTCATTACTGAGATTTGATCTAACTTATTTATATCGTTTTTTTTGTTTTAAAATTAAATTTTCACATTCCTCAGTTCTTGTTCCATTAACATTTAAAGATTTCCACTAGATTTAGGTCATTTTTTTCGTCAAGTACTATATGAAAAAAACTAAAATGCACTTTTAAACAATATTTTTATTATAATTAACTATAAAATATTAAGATATTATAGTCTTTTATATTTAATAACATCAAATACATAAATTTCTCACTTTTTAATGATATATTTCATAAAAAAAAAAAACCATTTTACTAGTATTTTATAGTTAATTATAGTTTTTTACTGTTTTAAAGAGGATTTTAGTTTTTTATATAGTACTTAACAGCAAAAATGATCTAACCATAATAGAAGTTCTTAAATGCTAACAGAATAAAAATTGAGATAGTTAAAAATTCGATTTTTAAACAAAAGAGAAGTAAGTGTTGATTAGATCAAATTAGGGGAAAAAATGTAATTTCCTCTTGTTTTTATCTAAATAAAGCTTAAAATTGAGTGATTTTATCTCTACAAATCGTAGTTAAGATAAATTACTGAAATTTTAAAAAATATAATAGATCAATCAATTTTGAATTATACTAGTTTAGATTAATATATCCCGACTTTTAATAAAATAAATTAATATTTTATTTCACTAAATTTACGTTAATAAATTTATTTATAGGTGGATATATTACGTCAATATCAGTACAACACATGCCAATTTAAATCTGGATATAATTATTATTTACAAACTAAATTACGATAAATTAAATAAACATATATTCTAAGAAATAAAATTCATAGGAGATTTATCCCTTACTTCAATTTGATAAGAAGTTTAGTTAATTTAAACAAACCTAAACATAAACAAAATCCAGTAAATTTATCTACTTGTTTGATCGAGTTCAAATAAAAAAAATTTCATCATTAACCGGCATGAGTCAGAATTAAGTAAAAGGTAATAATATATAATAAGGAGATAAATAAATAAAAATACCATAAGATTTAGGCTATTTATATGTTCGGTCCTGTGATATTTTTCATGATACTTTAATACTCTATAAATTATGTCATTAGCAATTAATAACCAAAAATACTAACACTGTTTACAGATGTTGACATAATTGCTGATGTGTTTAGAAATATGCTCGTATGGCAACTGATTTCTCGACAGCCATATCAACATTATTAAATAGTTACTGATTTTGACTATTAATTGCTAATTATATAACCACATGATACTAAAGTGTCATGAAAAATATTATAATATCGAAAGTGTAAATACACTTAACCACGTGATATTTTTTTTTAACTTATCTGTAATACTAATAATAATAATAATAATAATAATAATATTGTTATTATTTGTGAATTTGAGCTTGATTTGATCCATATTTTGGAGGGATGTAGTGGTAGAAAGTAAAAGAGAGGCCAACTTGCACATAATTAAGTCGAAAAGTAAATAAAAATTAAAGAGAGATAGAGAGACCATAAACTTAATTAGAGAAGGATTAATTAGTAAAGGACATGTACAGTCTACTAGACTTTTACTCAGCTTTCAACGGAAACAAAAGAAGATGGTTAAGGTCATAATTAAGAAAGGAGGCAACCATGAGAAACTAGCCATGTGATGTTCATAGATATATATTTTAAATTTGATTATGTTTTCCAAAGTTCATGATCGAATATAACTTTATAAATGGCATACAGTAAATTTAGGATTTTATTAATATTACTTGAAAAGAAAAGAACATTATCCAAATACAAAATTCCAAATTGTTGTCAAAACTAAATACAAGCAATGAGTTCATTCATTGCATTGAGTTTGTTTCTTTTATTTATTTTTGCTACTGTCACCTGTTTGATGATATAAATTAAAGTATATGCATGCATCAAATTTTTCTTAACCCTTCCCACTAATGAAGAAATAGACACACTTGTATATATTTATTACTCAGACAAAATACATATTTTGACATATAAATTTTTAACACTTTTATTTCTTTTAAACACTTTGAGTATATTTTTTGCAGATAAAAGTTACTAATTTTTTTTAAATAATACAAATTATAAATTTAAATATAATGATAATAATAATTTAATATTAAAAATCAATTAATAAAAATGAAGTGTCAAAATATTCATTAAAAATAGCTAGCTATAATTGATTATTATGTTTTAAAGGAAAGATAATTAAGAAGTGTCTTCCAAATTATAGCCGACAAATTTTTTGGGACCATATTTGTTGTATATGATACTCATATCAATTGATGTGAAAATGCAATAATAAATCTATATGTTAATTAATTAATTAAATTAATAACTTTGTTAATTAGAAAGAATTAAAGAAACAGGATATATAGTGCTTCAAAAAAAAAAAAATTGCCAACTGCATATGCTGAAACTTTGGTTGGACCGATTTGGTATCTTTTTGTTACAGTTAAATATGGCCTCATTACAGAAGCTTTTTTTCTTTTTTTTTTTTTACTATTGATGGACCCAACTGAATGCATTCCCAAGAATATGATTTTAACCCTTTCAGTATTTTATACCATTTGCTTTGTTTATCAAGATAAAAACAAAAATAAATAAATAGATTGTGAATCCAAAAGCTAATTAGTTAGCAACTTGTTGTGTCTTTATAATTTCAGTGTAACTTGCCATTACTTAATCATGGAAAGTGTCCAATGTTGAATAAACGTTGAATAGACTAATGGTTTGACTTTTTTTTAAGGTGTTAATAGGTAAAAGATATATAATATAATTAAAATAAAATAAAAACTACATAAGTAACAAATGCTTATGTATTATTAAAAATATACAATTAAACAAAATTTTTCCTCTCATACTATTCATTGTGGTTGTAATTTTGGTATTATGATAATTGTGTTATTTTGCCATAGGTTATTTGCTTTCGGTTGAGCTAGAAATGTATGCTTAAAATAGTGCGTTAGAGTTTGCGATTCGAATCCTATTTGGTTATTTTAGTGACATAATTTTTTGAAGTTTGTGGTAGTAGTGGAGAGATTAGACCTATTTCATTGGTTTATTTTTCTGTTCACTTTTAGGCCTAGAATTTTATCTCGCACGCATGTTTGGTATTTTATTCTTCTCAACAAAACAGTGGCAAAAATGATCCCTCATGGTCGATTATTAGGGGAATGAGGCTTATATTTTTCTTTCTTAATCTGCAATTATTGTCAAACGTACCAGTCGAACCAAATTCAGTTGGTTTATTCTAAATCACAAAGCTTGCCAACAATGAAATGCTGAGGAAAAAAGGCCAAAAAAAAAAAAAAAAACAGATCTTTACCATTTCTATCTTAAAATAAATTCTGTGGAAATGCAGCGAGAAAATCTACCAAATACCCAGCTTATGACCCGGAAGGATAAGTTATGCTTCTCTGGCTGTTGCTGAACCTTTTAATTATATCTCTATAGAAAGAAGGAAAAAAATAGGAAATGATGGATTGAATCCTGTCATTCCAAAGAAAGGCTAATTCACGTAGTGGAAAATTCACAAACAAAGATAAATATTATTGACTATTGAATCACGCACGACTGTCAACCAATAATCTTTAACAAACCTGTAATTCAACGATTTCAGAAATATAGGCAACAAAATTCGACACTGAATTTTGGAATTCAAGATTTTATTGTATTCATAAAAAAAAAAAAAAATTCTTAAACTTGAAACAAACATTTAAATATGAAACCCTAAACAAAAAGGACCAAAAACCCTAAATTCAGTATGATAAAAAAAAGCTTTCTAAAAATAGTAAAAAAACATAAAAATACGTTTTTCAAGCCCTAAACAATGGAATTTGGCCAAAAAATGACGGACGTCACTGGCAAAGCCTATGCATTTTGCATGTGTGTTTTGATCCTTGGCTCATTTCCAATCAGATTGGACTCTAAAAATACAAAAATTCGAAACTCCAAAGTTGGCCAAAATTACGAAATTGCCACTACTTCAATTTCTCAAACTTTTTCATAAAAGTGTACACTTGCTCGTCAATGCGTCCGCATCACTACTTGAAAGCTCGGCATTAAAAGGGAATAATTCGATCTACCGCTTTTGAAGTATGAAAAAGTCTATCTATAGCGAGCTGTACAAATACTCCTTTTGGTCGAGGAAATTTTATTTCTTATCAAAGGAAAAAAAATTAGAAATATATTCAAACAGAATAAACGAGGAGCCCTATGCGAATATCATAGGGTTCATACCTCTAATTAAGCCTTTAAAGAATGGTTAAAGAAGAATAAAAAACTCCTTGCTTTTTTTTATTATATTATATATAGTATGCTTCACTGAATCCCTTAGGGCTGATGCTGTGAAAGCCTTGGCGAGGATCATAACCTCAATTCTGCATAGTGTTGCATGGCTGAAGGAGTTCGACGAGTGACTCACGAGAAGCTAGAATATGTCATTGTCACCGATGATGACATGTTGGCGCCAAACCCCTTCCAAAACCATTTGTAGTATATTGAAGCAGAGATGAATGGGGTGGCCGTGAAGAGGGGTTGATCCTAACTCTGTAGTCAATCTCATACCTATGTCCACTGTTAAAGCATTAGGCATTGTAACACCCGTATTTTGGAAAATACTGTTCATGCATATTATTTTCATGACATATAGAGTGGAGTTATGGTTTATATTAAGTGTGGATTTGTAGATATTAGTAGAGAGGGGCTTTATTGTAAGAGAAGTTTGGAGTTAGTTATCAAAACTGGAAGTTGTGGATTATTTGGTAATAATCCTATTTTATTAGGGAAGTGTAGAGATTTGGTGGAGATAATTATTGATGATTATATATAGTCTTATTATTTAATTTTTGGTTATGATTAAACCTTTTTATTAATGGACCTAAGAGGGGGCAAGTGGTTGTATGTGATTGGTGGCTTGTGTTTGTGAGTGTATATGTATTTGTTGGTGTGCAGAGATTTGCCTTAGGAAGAAGAAGAGAAATTCTTGATTTGTTTGAGAGATTTTGAGTTTCTCTATACATCTAGTATAGATTTTAGGGAGCTTTAGAAGATCAATTAGTATTTGGGAGCATCAATTTGGTAAGTCTTGTGTTTATTTTTGGTTTATTGAGTTAGGGTTGTTGTTGTGAAATTCGGATCTATTTTTCCAAGTGCATCAGTCTTCTTGTTTTGATTATATCTTGAGTTGTAGACCTCTGATTTGAGCAAAGTTTGATGATCTGGAAACTTTAGAGAGTCTACTACAATTTTTGTATTTTGTGCCAGAGCTAGTTCTGCTGTTAAGGGTGACTGGCATAGCTGAGTATTTTCGTGCTCAGTCTGTCACCTCTGTTTCTCTGTTTTACTCAGTTTTACTCAAAAATCCATAATTAATTCCACACACATCCAAATCAAGTAATTCCAATTGGGATTTGAAGTAGACTTATAGGCTAGCTTCAGTAATATTTTTATGATTTTTGAATTTGTATGTGAATTATTTAGATACTTTGAACTTACAGTATGGAGCTGCACTTAGTGGCATTTTGTTGAGTTGAGTGCAAGTGGCATGTTTGCTTTGTGAATTGATATATGAATTATGTGTAGGCATGGATAAGGATATTAGATACATTACTCACTAGGGGAGCTTTGTTTTTGAAGGAGTTGAAGCCCTCTTGAGTAAGTGATTATTAATATATATATATATATATATATTGAATCTCTTGAATATAAGAACTATATTAATAATAATGATTTGGCAAGGATGTGATGTGATATGATATATACATAATATGTATATATATTATGAGAATGTTGTATTGTATTGAATTAAATGGTTGGATGAGATGTAAAGTGAATTTTAATATTGAATGAGAATTTTGTTGCTTAACATGAATTGAGCAATTATGTGATGAGAAATGAAATGATATATATATAATTGTTGAGAATATGGAAATATATAAATTATGAGAATTATGTGCTATGAATACTTGAGACAAATTGTGTGATATGATTTGAAATAATATATATATATATCGCGAAGATGTTAAATTTTGATTGAATGTGGCATGAATATTGAAAGTGAATTGGTTATGAATTGAATTAAATGGTTGGATGAGAAGTAAAGTGAATTTTAATATTGAATGAGAATTTTGTTACTTAACATGAATTGAGCAATTATGTGATGAGAAATGAAATGATATATATATAATTGTTGAGAATATGGAAATATATAAATTATGAGAATTATGTGATATGAATA
>CATIWO010219341.1:0-15301 GCA_949673435.1 Macaranga tanarius
AATGATGACAATGTAGAAACATATTAATGGCAACTAGGATCCATCTGCATGTGGCACTGTCCAAGTCCAACTATAAATATAGGAAGAGAGAGTCAAAAACAAACAGCAGCGACCTTGCAAACATGCAGCATTAATTACTCGTTGGAGAGTTTTGCCCCTTGCTTCTGCTGGGTGAAACTAAAAAAAAAATTAAAAAGTAAACTATAAATTAAAATTATTTACTAAAAATATAATATACAAATTATTTATTAAACAACTTATAGTATATTTAATAAAAATTATGATTTTACTCTAATAATATATTTTTAAATATTTTATTTTTTATTATAAATAAAGATTTATATATTATATATCTAAATTTAATTTATTAATACATTAAAATTACGAGTTTTTCCATGAGCTTCACAAGTTGAATTTTACAGAGCTTAAACTTGATTTGTTTATTAAATGAGATTAAAGTCCAGTTTTAAGCAGGTCGCAAACAGCTCAACTTATTTACAATTCTAATTATAGATATATTACATGTAAAATATTTTTATTTATTATAAATATATTACATTTAACTATTAAATTATTGACACATGCATATATTTATTGATTAAATACATATTATACATCAAATAATTTGATGTAGTATTTTATAGAATCATAAGAAGATATTAATTTGCTCTAGTGCTGGATGAGGTAGTGGAGAGAACATTGATGAAAATGAAGTAGGATTTTTATAGGGTCTGTAAAGTGATTCAACAAAACTTGGAGACCCCATGTAATTTTTTTAAAAAAAATTAGATTGAAAGAACCAAAAAAAATAATTTATTAAATAAATTGCTATATGTATATAGGGAGGTGAATTAAACTCAGTTAAAAATAGTTTAGCTGAATTTAAATTGTTTATAGTTATAATAATGGGCATATTAATATTGCACATTCTTATATTGCAAAAATTATTGTATACTCGCCAGAAGTTTTACCTTGTAATATAAAAAATATGAGAATTCAATACTTTTTTTTTTTTTTTTTTTACATTTTTATTCTAATACAGTTTAGCTGATATGAGTTATTGCTTAAGCAACGTTTTGAATTTGAGTCAGTGTATGCAGTCACATTAAATTAATTTTTAGAAGAATTTTACTGCTCTTATTATAATCGTATCAACCCAATTAAATAGTTCAATAGAGTTTAAATTAATACTATTGGTTTAGATGAAAAAAATTAATTAATTGTAAAATTACTTTAGTGCCTCAAAGTGAATCAATAATTTACCTTTTATAATCTAAATGTTAAGATAAATTTACTATAGTAGTTAAGTGATAAAAAAAAAAAAAAAAAAGCAATATATTATGTCAAAATTACAAAGTCAAGAAGTGTAACAAATTAAGTGGGTTCTCGTTCTCTTCCCTATAATTAATTTCCTTGTTCCATAGTAGTTCATAGAGTAACCATCAACTGACTAATTCATTACTTAATTTAACAAAAAGACAAATGATATCTGAGTTTCAATGGGACAGTGTATACTAGTTTTCAAAGATTAATTTCATTGCTAATAGAACTCTTATAATTTTGAAAGAAAAATTAGGTGCACTATACCCAATAAATAACATATATGAGTAATAAATAACTTTTTTCATTTATTCATATTTCAAATATAAATAATAAAATATTTATACTTAATCAATAATTGAGTGAAATGCATGTGAATAAGTAAGAATTTCTCTTTCAAAAAAGGAAAAAAAAAGATACAAAAATATATAACATTAGAGCTAGAAATAAATAATTTTTTGTTGTATATATTGTTTAATACGTGTTTTATACCCGTGTTTTCTATGAAATTATTATTAAAAATTTTAAAATTTATGTTGTCGTTAAAATAAATATCGATATTTACTATTTTATCTAACCATTATCAAATTCATAGCTAAAAAATCAAATATGTTTACCAACTAAAATTTGATTTTTAAAATTCTAATCACCACTAATAGTAACAATCTTTAAAAGTTAGTAATAACAATATTAAAAAAAAAAAAAACCTAATAGTTACAAATTAAATATATTTATTAAAAAATATATATATATATTTATAATAAATATATATAAGTGGGTAATTATCATTTTAAGTCGATTTATTTTAATATTTATTATATTTATTAGTAGTATATTATTAATTTAATTTTTTTACTAAATTTTTTTGTTGTTACAGGAGTAGTTCTTTTACCCTCCTTAGTTTACTGTTCTTATTTTTTCAATAAATTTTATTTACTGCTAATTAGAAATTTGATGTTGCACATCTTCAATCGGACTTATTTAAAAATTTTAAATATTTATTGAACCAGGGCATGGAGCGTCGCGTGGAAAAAAATAATAATTTAAACTCATTAAAAATATATATATAATAAACCTCTACAAAATGGGCCAGCCTACATATGAACTATCAAGCCCAAATAACTACTACAATGTTCAGCTTATGGGCCCAGTTCAGGCCGTACTGATTGTTCAACATCAATTAAGTTTCCGGGATTTTTCCTTTTTCCGTTGTTTTCTCGGCAGCCAAACACAATTTCCGTCGTTCCTTTTAACCAATTCAATTTTCTTTCGTTCCCGAACCTACTGAATCTATTAGTTTCTTTTTTTTTTTTTTTGATTGCAGAAATCGATCAGAGATCGAAATTAGGGGAAATCAATAAAAAAATAAAAATGGGGTTTCTGGTAACAACTTCAATTTTCGTAGTGATTGCAATAATTGGGTCGCTTTGTATCAGAATCTGTTTCAATAGAGGGCCCTTCACTAATTTGTACGCTTCAATTATGTTTTATTTGCATAATTGTTTTGAATTTTATCTGTGATTAGTGTAAATTATTAATTGCTGCATATTGTTTGTTTATTGTATTAAGTGCATAAATGGTGCCTTGTTTATCTTATCTGTGCAATTTTTTTTTTTTTTTTTGTTCTGCAGGTTCCATTTGACATTGGTAATAACAGCAGTAGTATGCTGCTGGATGATGTAAGTTTTTGATCCATTCCTATACATTTTCTTGTTTAGTTTTTAGATTTAGTTGCTCAATTTGAAAATTTTGACTTTCAATGCAACAAGAATTGCTTGTTTAATTAGATTAAATGTTTCGAAAATTAGTTTTCGAAGAATATCATAGTCGCAATGTCTGGTACCTTCTCTTTGTTGATGTCTTGTACTGCTCATAGCACTTTAAAATGAGTTGATTGTAATCAGTGTCATTTAACTTCTTGTTGTTGGACCTCTCACTAATGTGAATGTTGCGTTGTTGTAGCAATGGCCCTGACATCAAGGTTTTGTTGCATCATGTTTGTAGGAATAATGTTATCAATAAGAAAACAACTGCACCCTTTTTGTTTTGATGAAGAGAATGATATGTAGTTTTTGAAGATAGTGGGAGTCACTTGGTTTTGGATTGCCTCCCAAAGTATTAGCTAATTTTACTTTTGAGTATTGAGTTACATTGCATTTGCACATTTACATTTGATGGATTGGTGTCTGCTCCTTGGATTGTGATTTTGCTTTCAACCTAATTTCTTACTGCTTGAATCGCATAAGTAGTATAGATTGCAGCTTTTCCGATGGGGATATCGCTATCACTGTAAGTGCAATATTTTCGTTTGAGCTTCTAACAGCTACTCGTTCCCTCTTTTTATTTGCTAGGTGGGCTATTGTATATCTTGCGCAGATGAAACCGCTCATCGTCCCAATTCTAAGCGAAGGAGAGTGAAGTTGTCACTGCAAAAGCATAAGTGGACCATATTGGTAAACCAGGAATGTGGCTTGTGCATTCATCAGTAGAGAATGTCCCATTGAGGATTCATGGATCATTCAGTATATCCTCATTTGTGTTCATGTCGAATATTTATCTGTGTGAACTATAAATTGATCTTTTCTTTGACCTCTCATTCAATTTGAATGCATTGAGCAGTCATAAATATCACACATCTCGAGTGTACAAACATGTAAAATTTGGATGATATAATTGTTGGAAATGTGTAAATTTGATTTGAGTTGAAGAAATGAGAATTATTGCAGATTATACAGTTTGCAATTTAATTCAACAGTATTATTGTGTTTGTTTATGAATTTTTTTTTTTTTTTTTCATTTTTGGCTATAGTAAGAATTAAGAGTTTTGGTAGAGTTCCCATCCTTGCCATGGATCTGGCTATCACTTTTTTGACTATGAAATTATGTTTGTTAGCACTTTGCACATTCATTAGCAGAGCTAACAGACGTTGCAGAAACTCCAATGAAATTGTAAGTAAAGTAGACCATTTTATCTCCTGTGGGACTTTGTGATAATATCAAGCTAGGGAGGATTTTTTTGAATTTATATGAACTTATATTGTATTTTACCATATAAATCGAATGTACATGTGTTAGTGCGGTCTTTTTACGAATCCACACTTGAATATGATGAATTTTACTAGATAGTATGTATTAATGTGATTAGTGAGAACTCCAATTGAGGTAAAAAAAAATTGGATGAAGTTAATCAAAACATGGATATAAAACAACGGTGGCTTCTAAGAGAAGGACTCTTAATAAGAAGCAAGTAACTATAATATTTGTGCCAAAGGGTGATCGAGTGAGTTAAAAAAGAACATCCAAAACGACGTCGTTGGTAACCAAATCGCGAAACATAGACAGTGTGGTCTCCACCCAATCTTTTTCCTTAGGCAGTCAATACCAACAATGATAGCAAGGAAGCAGCAACTGCAAATCTCAAACAAAATGACACAGCAAAATTTGGAAATTGAAAAGATTGCAATGTTTCTAAAACCCTAATCCCAAAAACCCAGAAAAAATAAATAAATAAATAAAACCCTTTCAGCTTATTTCACTATTTATTTCTCTGTAGGGGAAAAAAAGAGTAAAAATGGCGACACTTCAACTTCAACTATCGAACCCAAACGCATCCTCTCCTTCATTTTCCGCTTCTTCACTTCACCAGAAGCTATCTCTTCCCCATAGAACTGGACGGACCAGCGTTTTGAAACGGCACCGTTCTGCTGCTTCAATTTCCGGGACTGTCACTTGCTCATTTGCCCCGATTGAGTCTGCCAAAATTAAGGTAGTTGGTGTCGGCGGTGGCGGCAACAATGCCGTTAATCGCATGATTGGTAGCGGTTTACAGGTAATCAGTAATTACCCTTTTTCCAAAATTCGTCATTGCACTATTTTATTACTTATTCCAAGCCAGACCCAGATTTTTAGCTGAGTGACTAATGGCAAATGTCTTTGAAAGGTTGAAGCTTTGAAAGAATTCATAGCACCCACATTGTTAATTGAGTGAATTATGGCAAATGTGCTTAAGAGGTTCAACCTTTGGAAGAATTTATGAGTTGATGAATTTGTGCACTTGCTGACTAGTAGGTTGTTGTGAACTTGTGATGTTTGAAAGTTTGTTTTATGTTGTTTTGCTTTGGTTTTTGTAATTAGGGTGTTGATTTCTATGCTATAAACACCGATTCTCAAGCTCTATTACAGTCTGCTGCTCAAAATCCACTTCAAATTGGAGAGCTTTTGACTCGTGGATTAGGTTCTGTCCCCTTTCCTTGTCTTGCATTTAGTTAATTTAATAACTATCTTTATTTTTCTTATGTGTTATTTGTATCATGTGGTTCTTTGATTCTGATTGCAGGTACTGGGGGGAACCCACTATTGGGAGAACAGGCTGCAGAGGAATCAAAAGATACCATTGCCAATGCTCTTAAGGGTTCTGATCTTGTTTTTATAACAGCTGGTATGGGTGGAGGTACAGGGTCTGGTGCTGCCCCAGTTGTTGCTCAGATATCAAAGGAGGCTGGGTATTTGACGGTT
Organism: Macaranga tanarius; assembly: GCA_949673435.1. Taxonomy (NCBI): domain Eukaryota; kingdom Viridiplantae; phylum Streptophyta; class Magnoliopsida; order Malpighiales; family Euphorbiaceae; genus Macaranga; species Macaranga tanarius. The sequence continues at coordinate 5,836 of CATIWO010219341.1, forward strand.
GGGGTGGTTACTTATCCTTTCAGCTTTGAGGGGCGTAAGAGATCCCTTCAGGTAGGTTTCAGTTTTGGTTCTATAATGTAGAAGTCTGGCTTAATTTTCTATAATTGGCTTAAACAAAAGTGGCTTGTTCGTTCTACTTCAATTTAATCCACTGCAGTCTCAGATGCAGTGCTATGAAAGTATTTGGAATTATTGAGAATTTTCAGATTATATATGAATTCAGTGTACTCCAGTTGACGGTTTTAGAGACTAATATCTCTTAGATGTGCTTGTAAATTTATGTTCAATTTGAATGATGTATATGTTTTGTACTATTGGTTGAAATGCCGATTAATTTTGTTGCTGTAAACCAAGGCGTTTTGTTTGTTGACTATGTGTTTCCTCAAGTGTGAAGTAGGAGTTTGGACTGCTGAGCTTATGAGTTATTGTACTTTGGTAGTTTCATTTGGATACTATGATTGTTATTGTTTGAGTAAATACTTGTACTTTATCATATCTTTGCAGGCATTGGAAGCTATTGAAAAGTTGCAAAAAAATGTCGATACTCTTATAGTGATACCCAATGACCGCCTGCTTGATATTGCTGATGAGCAGACACCCCTTCAGGATGCTTTCCTTCTTGCTGATGATGTTCTACGCCAAGGGGTGCAAGGAATTTCAGATATTATTACAGTGAGTCGTTTTACTCAACAGTATACTGTTTTTTGCATGATGGGATATCTGGAGCAATTAAAAGTTCTCTGCTACTAGTGACGATCTCAGTTGAACTTTCAGCATTGGATTTCTACCCTGATCCCTCATCATCTGATGGTATAAATGCCAAGTCTGAACAATTTTGTGTTCAAAGCAGAATTCACAATTATGAATTATCATTCCTTACCCCTTATCCCCCAACCTTCTCTACTGTTCTTTTTCTTGAGAGGAGCAGCAGGGATTATTCAAATATGTTATTGCATTTCGTGCACAGAAGGGCCATTCTCTTTTCCTGCCTTTTCTTTCAAACAAAAAATACTCACTTACCAAAGAAATGCAGGATTAATGAATGTTGTTTATGGTGGCAATTTCCTTTTGTCTAATTTTTGGCAGCTGCAGTTCTCTTTTTCATGAATTCTTCATCAACTTTGTCACTTGTCAGTATGTATTGTAAATTGCTGTTCTTTTATTTTGCAGATACCTGGATTGGTTAATGTGGATTTTGCGGATGTAAAAGCTGTGATGAAAAACTCTGGTACAGCAATGCTTGGAGTGGGAGTTTCCTCCAGCAAAAATCGTGCTGAAGAAGCAGCTGAACAGGCAACCTTGGCACCCCTGATCGGATCATCAATTCAATCAGCAACTGGAGTAGTTTATAATATTACTGGAGGAAAGGACATAACATTGCAGGAAGTGAACAGAGTGTCCCAGGTACTTTAGTGCCTTTCAATTCCTAGACTTTCTGGCTGAAAACAAAATACTTATCATCAAACTTGTTATAAGGTCTTTGAAAGTATTGAGAAATGAACAGGAAGAATTTTCGTGGTGGCTTGGTTAGATTTAACTTTTGGAGACATTTTTCTCTCTACTCGCACAATAATCTTTAGACACCAACCTCCACCAGTAATATATGGGATGTAGTCAATGATGCCAAGTCTTTTAATCATCAAAATAGTTGGTCTCACAATTCTATTTTCGAAGAGCACTCGACTTATCCTTAATGGCATTCGCATGCTTAAGGCAGATATTATTTTGCTTTTCATTTTTCTTCAAGAATCTTCAAAAGAAGGCAGAATTGAAACATCTTTAAGTTTTTGATCGTTGTGAGCACTGTTTGTTCTTTCTCCTGCATATTTGTATTGATATATGCGTGTATCTACAACTTTACAGGTTGTTACAAGCTTAGCTGATCCATCCGCAAACATAATATTCGGGGCAGTTGTGGATGATCGCTATAATGGGGAGATTCACGTGACCATCATTGCAACTGGCTTCTCACAGTCATTTCAGAAGACACTTCTAACGGACCCCAAGGCTGCAAAACTTTTAGACAAAATGGCAGGGAGCCAAGAGAACAAGGGAGTTCCACTCCCTCTCAAGTCCTCAACCTCACCTTCCACAGTGCCTTCCAGACCATCACCAAGAAAGCTCTTCTTTTGATCCATTTGTTTTCCTTATTTTCTTTTTTTAACAAAAAAAATCTTTCTGTATTTCCGGTTGAGTAAATGAAGAGGAAAGGGGTTAATTTCTCCTCCTGCCATTCAGCCGCGTATTGATTTTGAAGCTCAAATCATGTCATATTCAGTTTCTGGATCAGTTATGCATTTCACCATACGTGCCATTGTTAATCCGTTACTAAAGCCATAAGTTAAAGAAATTGCACCTTCATAAATGTTAAAATCTTGGAAATTGCTCCTGTCTTATTCTAGTTCTAACTTCCCAATATTTCAATTCGAAAACAATGGTTAATTTTGATTGATGATCAAGTGAGCTAAATTCCCAAATTTACTGCAGCCTTTTGTATCATTCAGACAGTTTGCAGAAAGGCTATAACATAAAACACTTGTAAACAAACAGATGATATCATCTAACTTATGAAGATTAAATACATGGTGAACTAGTACCAAAATTTGCACAGGGCACTTACTCGTATATTGTACACAGAGCACTATCTGCAGGTTTTCCAATGTGATCGCACACCATGTGAAACGTATGCCAAAGTCTCTTGCACGCAATTATCTTCCAATTCATTTTTGTTAATAAATAACTCCACAGGTTGAGCACAAGTTAAATGGCACAGTCCGAATGTTTATCTACAAAATGGCCTATTCTAAAGACAGGTCAAGAAATGTAGCAGATAATTTACAAAGATATCATGACAAAATTTGTTGACATCTGAACTAATTACAAGAAGAAAGATAACTCAGGCTTGGGACTAAAGCAGATCATGCCTCCGCCAAAGACATCATTTAGTGATGCCAGCAAATGTCCTGGATCCATGTCCTCTTTCCACGCCTGAGCAAGTATTGGTGATGCTTTTAACACCCTTCCACCAATATCCCTTCCTGACATGTTCTCACTGGGTAACTGCCAGGACATTGATGGTATGTTCACGCCAGAAGGCCCAACAGCTGCGTGATATCCACCACTTGACCCTTGCACGTCAAGGTGTGTAGAGTTCATTGGCATTGCACCCACTGGACCATCTGTTGCTAGCTTTTTGAGTGGTGGTTGCTGCATTAAGTTGTCGGTGCTTGCTTTTCTTTTATCTTAACTCAATTAGAAGCAAGGACGAGCCATGAAGCAGAATAGGAGTAGGATCAGGAACACAGTGTAATTTTGTAATAAGCTCAGAAAATGTAAAAACATTTCTCCAAAATTGTAATCAAATAAAACGAACCAATTGAAGTATATATGCATGTATTTTGAATCAAAAACTGAGCATGACTAGCTCTCCAAACTACATGCATATAGAAGCTCAATACATTATCTATGCCTTCTGATACACTTATATATCAAACTAGCATATATTAACTTTCTAACTCTGTAATAATTCAACCAACCACCCACCACCAATGCACGCACAATGGCTACAAAAAATTGTTATTCAGGAGAATAAAGTGAAATGCTGCAGGTAAAAATAATCTAAGCAACTGATTTTTTTATTTTTTATTTTTAGCAGAACATCTGGCACTGTCAAAAAGGGAGCAAAATCGGAAAGGAATGACTGCTGATTACAGGTTATTCTCTCCGATAAATTGTTCCTACAGAAATTTTCTAGACTTGATCTCAAGGCTTTTGGAAAGGCCCACTGTCCAGTGGTAAAATATTGCATAAACACACAAACACATGCACACGTGATAAAGCATTCACAAGGATTTTCAGACAGTGAATTGTAAGACCAGCCAGAGTACATATACAAATATACATCTACAGTTTCCCAGTATGACAAAGTAAACATGAAGTCTTACTTGGCATTTTAGTACTTGGCATTTTAGTGATAACTCTTCCATTGCTCTTCCAAACAGCACGTGTTGGTGGCATTAGTATACCAGGTAACCTTTTGAACCGATCATGAATACATAGACCTGCTGCAAGCTGAATTATTTATGCTAGGTTAGTAATAGCATGCCCACATCGATGGCAAATTCAAATCACACACAGCATTTTAGTCTCAGGCAGAAAAAAAATAACCCACCATCAAGGCCCCATAAACATGCCAAGCTTCATGTCTCTTCATCTCATTCTTTTGCTTCTCAGGAAGCATGTCTGGTTCAAGAAGCAGCAAATATGGCTCTAGATTTGGCAGTATAAGAAGACGAACCTGTGTGAAGTCAGAGCATTACAAATTTCCAACAAGCAGAGGAAGAAAGGTTTAGAGGAAAGAAGAGTGAAAATTGAAAAAATAGAACTGCAACTAGTACAATAAAAAGTACAAATAATAAATAAACATCCATAAAATGAAAGAGTGCACTAAAAATAAAACAATAATTGTTTGTCACTTATTTTGTACCTTATCTTTATGAAAATTGAAGTCCTATAAATCGTATGTGATGAATAAAGTTATCTATCTATGAAAACTATTAAGTACCAAAGCTGTTAATACCCTCCACCCAAACCACAAAACACAAATTAACTTTTTGGTTTCTCTGTTAAGATAATAATAATAGAGGAATACCACATTGGGTCCTAAAGCTGCTAGTCCTTGTATTGCACCATAATGTTGAGGCAACGATTTTAATGGATCCAAGAATGCATGAAGAAGAGTCTTTATGACACGTGGCTGCAGTGTGTGGTCAACATGCCTGAATCTGCAATATACTAACTCATAAGAAATACATGTAAGTTATGTAACATTGGTGGACCAAAAGACATTAAAGAGATCAAGTATCACATTCTCTCAAACATAACAGTGGAAGATGCAAGGTGTTCCATACTAGCCATAACAACATTAATGCCTAAACAAACAAGTCCATCTCATGTTTTCTATGTACAATGAATGTACTAGCACAGGAAATACCGTGGTACACTGCACATGTTATCATAAATGGATGAGTAAGTTGAAAAAAAAACTTTACCAAAGATTCAACCTTTTATCAAATTTTACACATTGAATTATTTCACATCAATGCTAAGAAGAATTTCTCTAACGTCTATATGTGTTCTATCATGGGAAAGTTCCCAATTAAGAAAAGTTGTTTCTAATCAAGTTCATGACCCATGGGCTTTGACTTTTTCGTGCATATTCAGCAAAAAAGAAGCAAAATCCTTGCCTTTTGCATATTGAAGCAACCAGGTTCGCAGTGAAGTCTCTAAGCTTCCAATGATTGTCAGAAAACTTACTTCCCAACCTTTTAGAAACCAGGCAGGTAAGAATAGAAGACAGCAGTTGGTGTAGCTGAAGAGCACAAGGAAAAACAAAATTAGAAGAGAAACAAAAGAGCCCTTTAACTACAATATGATGTTTAGAAACTTCATGGCCAGTTTAAACCTTAAACAGCACTGATAGTCAGTGAAGGGCAGAGGAAGCACAGAACAGGGAAATATCACAACAGTAAGACATCAAATTCATTCTAATGCTTTATTAGATACCCATGAGTTCACATCTAGATTCAACTCAGCTAACAATAAACTTACATAGAGTTCTACATGTATGTGAGGGTTTTGAAGAAGACTTCGCGCAACACGCATCAAAGCAAACAGGGCAGAAAAATTATTCAAATTTCGCATAACCTGAGATCAATGTGAAATGGACATAAGCTACCAAGAAACCTAAAAATCTTCACCAAAATCGGCAATAACGTTTTTCGATACTACCTCATCAGCAATCAGGTATGTGAAATAAGGAACTAAAGGATGGAGACCCGAGTCTGTTGCCAAGCTAACTAAAGCTTGTTTGAAGATGATGGAATCAGACTTCCTCATTGTAAGCTCTGTGATTTTTTCAAAGTACAGCTGCATAGAAACAAAAAAGTTGCCTCCTATTCAAGTGTTTCTTAATAATGCGGTTACAAGGCAAAGAATACATAAAACAAGTTTGGTACAAATCACCTTAAGTTCTCTTGATAGTACATGCCTGACAGGTAATTTAACATCAAGAGGAAGACCATCCTCCTTATATTCGGACTTTTTACCATCAGAGGATGCTGCAATTGCAGTAAACAAACCATAAGACGAATACAACTTTTTGAACCTGAAGAGTTTCTATCTAGGGGAATAAAACAGATCATTAAAGTTGAAGTAGATAATAGATTTAAAATTTGCTTAATATAGAAAGGGTGCGATCCAAGTTGGCTATCAGATGTAGACAACCTAAACCACATCCATTTAAAATTTTCCAATATGCACATGAAGTCAATAAACTTTTCAGTAATGAAGCTCACAATCACTAATTCTGGGTACTTTTAATCAGTGAAAAAAATAATACAATTTCTTAATTCATTTTGCAAATAATGAACCTCTGCTTTCTGGACATACCTTCAACAGGAGCATTCTCCGGAATTGCAGGTTGAACACCTTCAATTGCCAACCAGTGAACTGAAACAGACATATCAAGAGGCATTTTTGACAAAGGAGCTTCAACCACCTACAAACGCAACACCAGACACAAACAACGAAAAAAGGTATTAAAAGAAATCAAGGGTGTTGTTCTTCTTAGCTCCAACATTCATCAAAACTCAAAATTTTCCTTACATCTTTAAACTCAACATCCTTATCATCAATGTAGTACAAATCTTTATGTCCAGCAGCCCTCTTAAACCTCAATGAATCTCCAGAGCCAAACCCGTATACCGGCTGCAACAGTATTCCCAAAAAGAAAACAATTCACTAGAGTCAAAAAAAATGCAAGAATCCAATTGAACCAGAAGATTCATAATTGATCAACAACTGACCTCCACATTTCTTAAACTAAGAGCACTATCCACATCTTCTACAGTCAAAGTAGTTCTTCTGGAATGCCGCATACATTTAATAGCTTCCTTCAAAAATAAAAGACACCCAGTTGCTCTCAAGTCACAAAACACAAAAAGGAAGCAACTTTACTAGAAAAAAGCCAAGAATTAACACTCAAAACTCAAAAAAGGAAGCAACTTTACTATAAAAAAAAAGCTAAGATTTAACACCCAAAACTCAAAAAGGAAGCAACTTTAGAAGAAGAAAGCTAAGAATTAACAAAACCTGCATGATCTCACGAACTCTGTACTCCGCATCAGGAGCAAGGGCTAGGGCAACATCAGGAGCTAAATTGGTGATTCCAATGCTTTGTGCAACTACTTCAATTGCTTCTTTTGGCACTGAACCCATTTCTTTTTTAAAAAAAAAAAAAAATAGAAGCAGCTTCTTCAGTTCTGGTGGTTCATCTATAATTAGCAATCAAAAAACCAAGAAAAAAGAAAAAGTGAAACTAATTATTTATAAATTAATATTACATAGGAATCAATCAATTCAACAGGGTCTGAATTTGAATGAAATTAAAAGCTTTGAGACGAGAAGGTAAAGTTAAATTAAAATTAAAAATGTCTGAATCTGAATTTAGGTCTAATTGTAAACTGCTGTTTGAAGAAGACAATTGGAGAGGCTTAATAGAGAGCAACGATGAAGGTAAGTAGCTGTTTTAAGGGAGACTTGCAAATTTACAAAATACTCCGCATAGTTTATCATATAAAAGTAAGATAATTCGGTAGTTTATCAATTGAAATTAAATTAAATTAATTATAATTATTCTTTTCTTTTTTATTTTCATCAAAAACTTTTACTTTTAATTTAACCATCTGTTAAATTGGTAGTAATCTCTTCTTATTTCTTTTCATTTAATTTAGTTTAATTCAAATCTTTTCATTCAATAAATATAAATATTTAATATGTTTGTTTATTTTTTTATTTTTATTTTTTCTTAATCTTCCTTTTAGTGAGTGTTACTCTTGATAGGATTTAATTGTTTATTTTTCGTGGGATATATTTATCTCCTAATTATAAAATTTTTGTTGATATTTTTACAATTAGACTCACTTAAAGACCAAAAAATTGATTTATGACTAATTAAATTATTGAATGGAGCATTATAAAATTTTTGTTGATATTTTTACAATTAGACTCACTTAAAGACCAAAAAATTGATTTATGACTAATTAAAATTATTGAATGGAGCATTCAAAAGAACTTTATCAATGCAATTGAAAAATAGTAACAATAATTTTCATGATTTGAGTGAAATTTTATTTATATACTTTTTGATTGTACTATTATTGATATTTTTTTTTGTGAAGATGTATTTTTTATTTTAATCAATAAAAGATTCAATCTCTTCTATAAAAAAAAATAGTTACAATTTATAATTTAATTTAAATCGTATTTTCTATTTTGATTACATTGATTTTTATTTTATATAACACAAATTAATTAAATATTAAATCAATTAACAGTAGTATTTCATTTAAATTGTATTTTCTGTTTTGATTAGGTTAATTCAGTAATTTATAAATTTGAAATTAAATTAATTTAACTATAAGAATAATTGTAATTATAATTATAATTGTATTTCCTATTTTGTTAAAGTTGACTTTTATTTTATATAACACAAATTAACTAAATATTAAATTAATTAAAATTATAATTTCATTTAAATTGATTTCGTATTTTAGATTAACTTCTATTTTATATAATATAAACTAACTAAGTAGTATATTAAGTTTTAATCTAAATTAAATTATATTTTCTATTTTAATTAGATGAACTTCTATTTGAATTGATAAACTAAATATATAGTATAATTTTAGAAATTTTATTAAAGTTTAATAAAAATAATTATAACTAATTTAATTTTTTTATTTTTTAAATAATTTATTATAATCATAGTTTAAAAATAACACAAATAATTTTTTAATATAGTGAAATACTAAAATTAAAAAATTATTAAAAAGCTAATACATATTTACTCAAAAAAGAAATAATTAATGTTGATAATATTAAAAAATAGTTTATAAAATTACGGTCATAACATTTTTTAAAATAGAGAACACGAGGCTTAAGATTAATTATGGTCATAATATTTTTTATATAGAATTATTTTTAGAATAGAGAAAAATATTAATCATAAAAGATATTGAAGGAATACTATATAATTATTTAAATAAAAAAATTCATTGAAATTGCAATTAATTATAACTCAATTAAGTTTGTAATATTAAAATGTTATATAAACAAATAATACTTTATTATTTTAAAATAATAATAAAACAACAATAATGTCACACCTTATCCTTTAATTAACCACTAATATACAATTTTCTACAATAATTACCTCCTTAATCCACTTAATATGTTTAATGAGCTTGTAAGGTTATATATATACACTTGGTAACACTATTAAAACACGTACAAATTAAAACCTTATTTGATATTTGATTAATGTTGTTACATCCATTCATCATTCATTTATTACAGGTATTCATCCAATGATCATACATCACATATTACTAAGATCAACCACAAT
>CATIWO010219376.1:0-12751 GCA_949673435.1 Macaranga tanarius
AATAAATATAAAAAATTAACATTAATATATCTTATAAATCTTATTAGAATATTGTAAAATTAAATAAATAAAATAATTTTAAAATAAAAAAAGTAAAAAAGAAAAAATAACCGAACCAAAATAATTTGATTCGGTTCAACCAATACATTTTGGTTCGGTTTAAACTGAAATAGGTTCGATTTTAGACATTTTTAAACCAAATCGAACCAACCCTAACTGGCATGACTAGGGGTGGCCACGGGCCGGTTTCGGCCCGGAACCGAACCAGAACCGGCCTGGTCAAACCTGAAACCGGGATGAACCGGATCTGAACCGAGGGTCGGACCGGTTCAGGGCCGGTTCCACCATTCTGGAACCATGAACCGGCGGTTCCGGTTCGGAACCGGCCGGTTGTGGTTCATTTTATGAAAAAAAAAATAAATTATGCCAAAAATTCAAAAAATGCAAGTTACAACTCTTTATAAAATTCTACATAATTTTCTCTTACTCGTGGTATATTTTGTTTTCTAAAATAATACAACTTTTTTACAGTGCGTAAAAACCAAATAAAAAAAAACCGGAACCGTAAACCTGAACCGGCCTGGAACCGGAGTTAAGCCGATTCCTGTTCGGTTCCACCTTAGGTCGAACCATGAACCGGCAGTTTCAAACCGAAACCGGCCGGTTCATGAACCGTGGCCACCCCTAGGCATGACACCTCACTGCCTAGTCAGCATTTTTGAAATCAATTTTGACCAAAATTAGAAATGTGTTAAAATTGCAAAAATATTTTGAAATTGGGACATTATTGCAAAAATTAAAAGCTTGGGATTATATTGCAAATAGTCACAAAAGTTTGGATTTTTTTTACAAATAGGCCTAAATAATGCTATTTAATAAAGCGTTGAAATAGTTGACTAATAAATTAAAAAAATTTATTAATGTGATTAAAGAATTATAGTAATAATTATCATTATTTAAGTGAAATTTTATTTTTGTAAAAGTCAATTAGTCATATTGTTTGTTCGTCAAGATGTATTCTTACTTTTTAATAAATGAAAGATTCAATGTTTTACCAAAAAAAATTAATCAATATGTAAATGAACTTTAAGTAAATTGAGATAATTAAAAATATAAGGGTGTGTTTACTTTAAGAAAACTACTCCAGTTTTCTAGAAAATTTTTCAAAATGAAAATAGAAAATAGGAATTTGTGTTTACTTTAGGTATTTTCAAAAAATTCTCACTTGAAAAGTGTTTTCACATTTTTCCTAATTTTAAAAGAAAAGTGGAAAACAAGTTTTTATTGTTTTCTAAATTTTCCTTATTAAAATTAGAAACTGAAAACTCCTTATTTTCATTTAAAACTGAAAACTCCTTGTTTTCATTTAAAACTGAAAACTTCGTGTTTTCATTTTTAACAAGTAAACATGTTTTACAAATTTTCTATGAAAATGAAAAGTTTTTATTTTATTTAAAAATTGAAAAATAAAAACAGAAAATAATTCTCTGAAAGTAAACAAACCCTAATATTTTCCCTTTTCTAATAAAGTGAGATAGTTGTGCAATTGAATATAATTTGCATTAATAATCAAAATTAGAATTATATATTGCATTTGAATTAAAAAATTATTTGCATCAATGCAATTCAAATCTTCTATATCATTTGTCTAATAATTGAATATAATTAGAGTTTTTTTTTTTTAGTCCCGCAATGTAATTAAAAGCTTTTGCATCATATTAATATAATCATATGTTATAATCAAATTGAAAATCATGATTCAAATGTACTATCATTTATAGAATATAAAAAACATAGAAACTTAACTCAAACCCAACTCGTTAACGTATTTGCACTAGAAAAACTATGTAAGATTGTAAGGTAATTCAATTGATCATAAAATAGTCAACAATGCTATGATTACCATAATGATAAATAAATGGGTAAAGGTACATTTTTGCCCTTGATGTATATGCCAAGGAACACATCTGCCCTTAATGAAATTCTTGTCTCATTTCAACACAAAATTTTAGAAAACAAAGTTTCAAGCCCCTCAATTGACCGCGATAAACGAATATCGTTTACTTCTTCTACTAAATTATAATTTTTTATTTAAAAATATCCCATAGAATCCTAAAACTTATTTTTCTTTCATTTTAACATATCTTTCAACCATATACATACTATAATTACCAACTCTAAATAGTTATGCTCCACTTCCAAAAAACCTGGGTCAACTCCCACCAGTAAGAACAAAATCGTCACCATTACATAAGATTTTTTCTTTTCATATAACATCACCACCATTACAACATCATCAGCAACAACCAATTTTTCACATGAAACGATTTTATAGGCTTTCTTTTCATACCAATCCATCATCATATTTCTTTAGTCAAAATAGATACAAATGAAAATCATGTTTCCCCTATATCTCAATAAAACAAATACACACATTAAAAAAATTACATCTTTATGGCTCTAAAAAAAATAGATCACCACTAAACATAATGATTTCCTAAACTACAATCAACAAAAAATTAAAGTAAATTATACCTTCTTAGAATCTTCACATACTGTATGTCGCCCACTGAACATGGCAGCAAGCATCGAATTAGGTTCACGCTATGTCAGAGTATCAACAATGGTGCAAAATCAAACTCAGAGATTAATCAGCATAACAAAAATAATATAAATTGGGGTTTTATTTTTTCTAATAATTGTTTGCATCTATGACAGGAGACAAAGATAAGAAGTTGAGTCTCATCCAAGGGTATTAAGAGGGCTGCTCTGTAGATGTCGTTGAGGTTCTTGCTCTTATCATTATCGATGGTAAAATTGGTGATGTTAATTTTAAGAGCCCTTCCCAGGGATCTCTGTTATACATGATTTTTATGTTGATTTAATTTGATGTTGTTGTTGACACTTGAGTTGGTCTGGCCTAAAAGTGAAAGTCCAATGATGAAAGTTCAAGTAAAATAAGACCAAACAGTGTAAAACTTGAGATTCTAACCAATTTGATAAGCCTACGGCCCATCAAGTCCATTAAAGTCTTCTGATGAGTTTCGTCTCATCATTAAGGCGATGCCTCATCACTGAAGCGACACCTTAATGCACTAATGTGGTCATCTCATCGCTGAGGTGGCACCTCAACAATGTCTGCTGTAAAAAAATTAAAATATCTAAAATGAAGTAGCATAATTTTCTTCGACTTTTGGAGCCGTTAACCACGATTTTCTGGAACTAGAAAATTGTGGTTACAGCTCAAAAAGTGGAGGAAGTGGGGGTTTAAAAAAAATTGATAAAGCGGGAGAAGTTAACATTTAAAGCAAAGGAAAAAAGGAGGACGTTCTGAAAAAAACCACATAAAAAGAACATAAAAGAGAGAGAAAGGCACTGCATATTAAAAAATACAGTAACAAAAGGAAAAAAGACATTAGGATCTACAACTATACAAGAGAATTAGAGTTCGACTTTACACTGTTAGTAGCTTATTGTATGTCACTGAAACAACCTCTGAGGACTGAGACATGTCAGCAAATCAAAGTGTTAATAGTAGGATTTCCCAAACTTCCTTTTATTGTTCTGACTTTATTTTATTGATTTACCCTATATGATTTAGAATAGTTAAATGTTAGTTTGGAACTTGTCCACATAATCATATCCTCTGTGTATTTGAATTTATGCTGTGATAATCACATACGCTAAAAACCTTTATGTGATTTTGTGAACCCATGTGCAGTGAATGTTCTTTTGTTTAACATGTTTCCTGGCATGCTAGTTCTTTAGTTTAATTTTGTATATTTTACATGTGTTATTATTTATTTTGTGGAAATTGATTATTATTTAAGCTTATAGGTATGAATATGCATGTTTAGAATTGATCAAATGTCGAATTGTCACTTTTTTATTTGTTCTGTTTCTGTATCAGAGGTTGTTGAGGCAAAGCCTCTACTTCTAGAGGTGAATATATCCACCTCACAGTGGTAAGGCGATGCCTCACCGTTGAGGCGCCACCTCTACTTCCAAAGGTAAATATATCCACCTCACTGTGGTAAGGCAGCACCTCAATGGTGATTTCCAGGCGTGGCAGTTTTGTAACCTAAATGTTTTTCTTGTCTTTTTATATTAATTATGCTTTTAATGACCTATAATTGACTTGATATGTAAGAATTAGATTTAGTTTGCATTATTTTTTTATTTTTTTAATTTAAAAATGTTCTTTTACGGTGTTTCTGTTTAAGTTGCATCTTTATTTTATACTTCCTTTTTCATTTTTTACTGACTTTTCTATATTCTTATAGGTTATTTGGGTGGATTAACTAATGTTTTATTTATAGGCAATTACATTTAGTAACCCACGGATTATCTTTTTAGACTTACCTTAATTTAGTTTATTTTTAGTTTCATTTCAATTATTTTGTGAAACATGTTGTAATTTATTTTTCCTCCCTCCATTTCTTTGCATTCACTTTTATTTATTTTTTTGTTTTGCTTATGATTATACGTTGTTGTATGGTTGTGATATGATGGTGGATGCATGCATACTGTGTTGACTCATATTTAATTGCCTATAAATGGGATAATTAATAAATTTGGACTAAATTATAAAAATTAAAACTTTTTTGAGGCAATTACATATTTGCGCATAATTAAAGAAATGATTAAATAATTAAAAATATTAAAATATAAAACATAAATGGAGACCAATTGTAAGGTCGAGTAGGCATTCTAAAAGTTCATATCCAGTTTCCAGACCCAGTCTCTAAGGACGGCTACTGGACCCCTTTGTGGGATCCAGTTGCTGTATAGGTATCCCGAATTTGACCCGGATGGTAACTCCATCTCTGACTTAAGCCTGTCAAAAGGCCCAAAGTTGTATTTTCTAGTAGGTCCTGAACTCGCACAGTGTCATAGTCGCCAAACACTTAAACGTGCGCTAAATCTCGCCATCTATAGTAGTATAAATAGATAAATCCATAAATAAATAGATAAGTAGATAAGTAGATGTATATATGGGATGAAATTATAGAAAGCGAAAATTAAGAAAAGAAGAGAAGAGAATAATGCACCATTGGCACCAATTGAAAATGTATGTATGTATCTGAGAATGCAGGAGGACTAGGACGAGGAGAAAGATGTGTTGTGGTGGCGGTGGCGGTAAGGGGTGAATAAAAATTAAAAAAGAAAAAGAAAAAGAAGAAGGGAAAGGGAATAGAAAATGAAGGATGCCATGGAAGTGTATAGATAAAAGAGAGTGAATGAGTCAATTCTTCTTCTTCTTGAATTGAAATTAATTATTATTATTATTGTTGTTGTTAAGATTAATAATAATATTATTAAAGAATAATAATGAAATTATCTATGACTGGCTTGACTATTTCATGATAATGTTATTGGCGGTGGTGGAAGTTAATCAAGGTTGGAGTTAGAGCAGGTTTATTTGGAGTTGATGATAATAGTATGTGTATGAGTGAAAAAGATAGTAAGAATGAAAGAAAAAAAAGTTTTGGATTCTAATGGATATTTTTTATACTAAAAAGTTATAAATTAATATTAGAAGCAGATGGAATCTATTTAGTACTATGGACTAAGGGGCTTAAAAACTTTGTTTTTTAAAATTTTATGTTGAAATAAGCCAAGAAATTCTATTAAGGGCTGATGTGCTTCTCTGCATATACATCAAGGGCAAAAATGTACCTTCCTCCTAAATAAATTAATTAAACATCTAAAATTAAGAAAGAAGAAAAAAAAAAAAGGAGACAAGGGCCATTTTCTACGAAGGCCAACCCCACTCACTAAAACTTTCCACCATAATTAGGAACTACAAGTTGAAAAGCATGAAGAGTTTGGTAGGATTGAAAACATTTCACTCTTCATTTTTTGTTTCTGACTAATAAATGTTGGCAACCAAATAAATGTTTTTATACTTAGATTTGTCTTTTTCTTTTTAGTAGGAGGAAACTACAAGGCACGGCATACGTTCACTGACGTCCATTTTCACTTTTGTTTTTATGATAAGATATGATGGCAGTAGACTTTTATTGCCTTTGAAAGGAAGACAGTGTGGTCTACAATTATAAAAGAAATATTTTATTGTTTTATGCATTGCTCATATAACTAGGAAACTCTTGTCCTCTAATAGCAATTAAAGGAGCTTTCTTTTTTTTTTAATGAAAACTTTTTTTTTGAATAGGTAATATGAAATTCAGTATCATTTGGATGGAAAGAAAAAAAAATAGTATATTTTGAAAATTATTTTTTAAACTATCACTATAAAATGAGATATCACATGTCTAGTATGGGGAAAAAAATTGAACCCAATACCTCTCTTTCCCAAGAGTAAAGGCTCTGGTCACTTTAAGCGAAATTTGAAAAGCATGCATTTTCTCCGAAGATGTTGAGGATTTTTTTTTTTTAATCTTAATTAAAAGTTTTGTCAGTTCAGAGTTCAATCTTTTTATATATAGACATGCTTACCATCTAGCAGACTAGCACTAAGTTGAGTCTAAATTGATGGTTTTTTTAGACAGTCTATATTCTTGATTGCATTTTATTAAAATTTAAGTTGATTTAGGTCTCAAAAAGAAAAAAAAAATTAATTTGATTTGATTTTGAACTAGCAGTGGTTAAGGTTTTAGTTCTTTTATTTCTTAATGTTGGTGCCAATTCTATTTCATTACAAAAATATTTCATTATAGATTCTAATTAAAAAAAAATTCAAATTGATATAATTTGAAAAATAAAAGAAAGATAATAAAATTAATGCTCCGTTTGTAAAAAATAATTTTCTTGAAAATATTTTCTTTTATTTTCTACTATTTAGGTTACTAAAAAAACAAGTTAAAGAAAAATAAGTTATTAGTCAAAAGAAAATAACTTAAAAACATGAGAAAGGAAAGTTATTTTTCAAGACCAAAATACCTATCAAATATAGGGAGAGAACATTTCTATGTAATATTATATAATTTAGGAAAAAAACTATTGCAAACCAAATACCAAAAATATATTTCAACTATTTTTCTAGTATTGTAGTCAAACATAAAAAAATATTATATTTTTATGAAAAATATTTTTCAGAGACAAAATATTTTTTTTTGAAACAAACAGAGGCTAAGTAAGAAATTAATGTAGTTTTATGAAAATATCTACTAAATTTAATTACAAAAATTTTTTATATAAAAAATTTATATGTTTATAAAAGAAATGATACATCCTTTATTTATTTAAAAAAGAAATATTTTAATATATTATTGTATAATTAAAAGAAACAACCGTCTCTTTTCTTTTTTTTCTCTAGTTTTTTCATTAAATACTTTCATTTTTTTTGTCACCATGGATCATCTCTTAGATTGGTGGTGGTCCTTAATTATTCTTTTCTATTTTAATTTATTTTTTCTTTACATTCAATAAATACAAAATTTTTATTTGTTATTTTTTTTATTTGAATTTTTAAATTTACCTTTATGAAATTCTTAATCTTTTTATGGAATTTTAGTAGTTATTCTTTGTGGAGTTTATAGTTCTCTCATTTATAAAAGTTTTATTGATATTTGTACAATCAGACTCAATTAAAGACTATAAAATCAATTTATGACTAATCAACGCTATAAAGTAGAGTATAAAGATTGTCGAATGGATCGTCAAATTGCAAATCAAAATAGTTCTGTCAATACAATTGAAGAATAATGATGAACAATTTCACATTTTAAGTGAGTTTATTTCAATATTTCTTAATTGTACTTATATTTATATATATAATTTGTTCATCAAAATGTAATTTTAATCTTCAACGAAAGGTTCATCATTTCTAAAAAAAAAAAAAAAACAACAGTTAAAAAGTACTGAAATATAATTTTACTTAAATGTTAACAATTTTTTGTAATTAACTTCAATCATATTTGATAGATTTGAGAAAATAGGTTTGAACTATATTTGCGAGATGAACGAGTAAGTCCAAAAGTCCATTCTGAAAATCAAGCTCAGTCTTTTGAGTAATGTTTATAAAAGAATAAGAAATTGAGAATGCATAATAGATTCATCAACTGGGACTCTTTTAGCAGTTTTATTTCTGCTAAGGAAAAGTTTAGCGTTAAAATGTAAAATATATACTGTGACTAAGTTCAACCTTCAATTGCTCATTCACATTAAAACCCAGAAACATGTATCTATATTTATCAATAAGTTCAATTACTTGTAACAATATTAATGGTAAAATTTCTCATTTTGATAAAACAATTCTAGGCATAAATTTTTTTATTAAAATTATAGAAAATTTTAATAATATCTCCACAAAAGAAAAATGAACAAATCATATAAAAGGGTACTAGACATGCGTAAAGAAACATTCAATAAATTTCATAAAAGAAACCAACCAAAAATAGCAATATATATATATATATATATATATATATATATATATAAAGGAAAACCTAGGACCATCACTAATATAAAAGAAAAATTAGTCAAAATAAACAAGTGATAGAAAAGAGAGCTCATACAATATATTTTATATATTATAGAATAATGAAAATCACAAAATTAAAATAAAGTAATTACAAAGGTGGTTTTCTCATAAATTATAAAATAAATAATAAGGATAAAATGTTGTTCAAAAAAATTATAAGGATAAAATAAAATGATCAAATAAAATAAAAATGATAAAAAAAAAATATATTAGTCTTCTAAATAATATAAGTGAAATATCAAGAAATTCACTTAAAATTTTTTACTATTTTGTTAAAATATAGTTTAGTTATATAAAGTTTCACAAATTTAAAAAGTTAAATTGCAAATACATTTGATAAAATTTTATATAATAAATGTAAAGTTCAAATTACATGTATTTGTAAATTCAAATTTTATAAAATTTTTATTTAAATACAATAAAATAAATTTGAATTTTAAAATAAATTATATAAAATTTTATAGAATTTATTTATACCAACACATTTTTAGAAAAATAAAAATAAAAATTTCAAATTCTCCATATTACATATAACTTTAGAAAACATTCTAAGCATGTTTTTTTTTTCTTTTTTGAGTCATTCTACCGTACACAATATTTTATATGTACATTTAGACACTTGACTCACACGTTGTGCGGACTAAATAAATAGATAGTTTTAATTTATATATATCTTTAAAAATGTTAAAAAATTATAAATTTTAGAAAAGTTAAGTAAGATAATTTTTAACAATTCTTTGTCCATTGTTTAATTTTTAAAAAATGAAAATAAAATATAATGATAGTAAGAGTGCAAGCAATATAGAGTTTTAAACAGTGAATTGATAATAGTCATAATACCTATTTAACAATTCAAATAAAAATATATAAAAATCTAAAAATTATTAATTTAATAAATTAAATTAAAATTAGCATAACATATTTAATGAAAGAAGTGCATAATTAAATGATTTATACTATTATTTAATAAATAATAAAGAATAGAAATTTCGCATTTTACACTGATTTTCATATTAGAAATAATAATCTTACCTTCTATTAGAAAATTATTAATTTTATAAAGTATTTTTATTTATTTTATTTTATATTAATTTTCTATAAAATATAATGTTTTCAATATCATATGATATTATTTTTTAAAAAAAGGAATTGAATAAAGAAAACTAAAATTAAACACAATATCAAAAAAATTTAATAAATGGTAAATATCATGTACAAATACTTAAAATATTAATACAATTAAAAAATTTAAAAGTTTATATATTGCATAACTAAATTATAAATAAATATAAATAAATTTATCAACATTTTAGCAATATAATTGAACAATAAATTAAAATAACATAACAAATTAATAAAATTGTAAAAAGTTCTTAGTGATTACAATATAAAAACTATTAAATCATAATAAATTATTTATATTGAAGTTACTAGATTTTTTCTCATGTGTGAACAATTAAATAAATTTTATGTTAATATTAATTATTGTGAAATGTATATTACGTTTAATGCCTCTCATCAAGAAAACTTCCAAGATAGAGGAACTTTTGGCTTAATGGTTTGCCCTCCGTACATTAGAATCCAAACTGTTTTCAGAAATGAAAATGACCTTCATTTCCTTCATTTTCATAGAAGAAGATCAAAACAGGTAATTACAAACTTTAAGAACCACAAGATCCCATTGGCAAGCTTTATTAAAAAAAAAAGCCCTCATATATAATGCCTCCATTCATTTAAGGTCCCCTTTCCAAGCCATTGTGATTCATAACTACATATAATCACCATATGCAGTATCTGATAGACTGACAAGTTGCTATCACCAATCCGTCATGCACACATCATACACTGGCCAGTTCCTGTTTTGCTCTGGTACAATCAAGCCATTTTGATAGAAAAGCTTATACCTCAGCCAACAATTTCATATCTTAGCTAGAATTTAATCACTTAAAATTAATAAAATGAAACTACTTAGATTGCCAAATTGTGAATATTAATAAAGGGCAAACATAAAAAATAATAATAATAAAAAAAAAAAAAACCTTAGTAGCTGTCATTTTCTGTTTCAGTTTCTAAGTACACAGCTCACCTGATGTGCCTCTGTCTGATCAGGATTCGAGCATGGTGGATGGACTTTGTCATACCAGACTTGAATACAAGTGTCCGCAAGTGGCGCTCGAGGAAGTTCTCCACAGTCAAGGCCAACACATAATCAAGCTTGTTTTGACTCTCATCCAATAGACCATAACGGTTCATTCTTCGGAAAAGGGCCTCACCCTCAAAGATCCCGCGTGGGTTCTTCTCTTCAAGAGTTAAAAGCATTCTAGCAGCATTACGGATACGGCTCAATGCATACTGAACCCTCCACTGCTCTCTCTTGCAACGTAGACCATACTCTCCCACCAACTTCAACTCTGCATCCAATCGATCATATGGGCGACGGGGCTTTTAAATATCTTCCCATCTAAATTTTTCCAGCAATTTCATAATCAAAGAAAAAAAATCAATCACAAATCCAAGAAAACATCATCACATATAACATTTAGATGCTCAAAATGCTCTCTTAAGTCCACAAAGGGCTACAAAATGCCTAGAAAAAAGTAAAATTAAGCATCTATTTCATGTCCAAATTACATTTTGCATGACATCAATATAGAAACCTAAACAACCAAACATTCCACTTAATAACATAACCATTTTAACCAAAAACCAAAACTAAAATCAAATCAAAAAATAAAACTTCAATTCCATTTTATTTTCCACAACTTTCCCAGCAACCAAACAGCGTGCAACTCAGCAAAATTTAAAAACAAAAGAAAACCCATTAAACTAAAGCCAATAATTAGTAGATCAAACATTAAAGAACACAACTTTAACATCATGGAGATATGTTTATAACATTTTCACTTAAAATTCTTAACTAAAACAGCTTGATTCACTGTTATTACAAAAAAAAAAAAAAGTGCTTGAACTAAAAATAGAGAACAAAAATAACAGAGTATGCCCGAAATGAATAACTGGTTGATTAACTCATTCCACTGGTATAGTTGCTGTCGCACTTTAAATCAAAGGTTTATTCAATATGCCCCAAACATCTACCCAAACGTTTATTCAATTCGACCTGGTACAATAATTTCCACAATGTTCCGACCCAAAATATTTTCAGATTCATCCTTTGCAACTATGTGGCTAGGCATCCATCCGGTTTTCTAGAATCAATTCAAATGAAAACTATATGATGTTATTTTTTTTTTATCATGTTCAAAAGACATATAAAAACAATGCCTAATTACATAAAACTTTGAGAAGTTCACATAAAGTAACAGTTTTTAACCTTCGCCTGCGGAACCAGGTTCTTCTAAGCCTGAAACATAAACACATCAAAGAAAAACAATGCAACATTTAAAAAAAAAAAAAAAAACCTGCAACTGAACGCTTACTACGCTGGGAACTTCAACTGTGTAACACCTTGGTTTGTGGGTTTCCCATAGACAATACCCTAGGAACATGTCTCTTCCTACCAACACGCACACGATAGATAGCATAACCTTGGTAAGCATCTATTATACTTAATTAATAATACAAACAGAACCCCGATTGCAACATTTGCTATCACTCCACCCACTTCTAAATTGATAAAAACATAATTATTTACTCCAGTCAATTGATAACAAAGCAGAATCAAAAAGCCAGAATAATTCACTTGAAAATCAATCTGGAGGCCAAAAGGAAAAAAATAAAAAACAAAGAGCTTACCTGCTTGGCCTTGTAACCCAATTGCGGCGAGCCTTGTCAGGGCAAGTGGGCCGCGTGACACGCACAATGGAAGGATGCTGGTGGTACTCCCAGCACTTCACTCTTTGTAAGAACCTCATCACATCTGATTGTTTCTTTCTCCATAGCTCGGATACGTACTTGTAAGCTGTAAGAGATAGCATACTGAAAGTGGAGAGTGTTATGCGTCAAAACCTAAACTCTTCTCACTGCTTCATATATCTATACTATATATACAAAAGTACAAATTTAGGGAAAACATTTTTGGACGAAAAAGTACATGTATTTTTTATTTAATAACAAAATTAATCTTATTATGTATTTAGATAAGTAAATTTAAATTTCAATTAAATTAAATTATTTAGTTGAAATCAATATATTAACAAAAGTTTAAATTTAAACTAAAATTTCATCAATTTTAAATATTTAAAACTCTAAAATTTCAACTAAACAATTGAAATAAATAAAATTATAATAATAAGACAAAAATATATTTTATAGATTTAATCCATCAATCTAAATAGTATAAATAAA
>CATIWO010219382.1:0-13245 GCA_949673435.1 Macaranga tanarius
GTAAGGGCGTGACATGTTGTGTAGAGAAAGTGGTAGAGAAGAAGAAGAAGAGGGAAAATTGAGAGCTTTGGGAAAATTGTAAGAATTCTCTACACATCTAACAATTAATTTGGGGAGCTTAAAAAGATTAATTAGCTATTGGAAGCATCAATTGGTAAGCCTTGCACTTATTCTCGATTAATTGAAGTTAGGTTTTAAATGTTGATTTTCGGATTCTGTTTTGGGTGTTGCATTAGTCATTTTGTTTTAGTCATATCTAGAGTTGTAGATCTCTGATTTGAGCAAACTTTAATGTTTTGAAAACCTTAGAGAGTTTACTACAACTTTTATGTTTTGTACTAAGCCGAATTCTGCTGTTTAGGGTGACTGATATACCTTGACATTTTCGTACTTCATGCTTTCACTCTGTTTTTTCTGTTATATCCAGTTTTACTCATAAATTCATAATTAATTCCACACACATCCAAATTGAGTAATTATAGTTGGTATTTGAAGTAGACTTATAGGTCTAGTTTTAGTAATATTTTTATAATTTTTGGATGTGTATGTGAATTATTTGGAGACCTGGAACCTAGATTATCAAGATACTCATAGTTGCATTTGAGTGAAAGATTCTTCGTTGCTATATGTATTGATGAATAAATTGTATGTAGGCGTGAATAAGGATATGGGAGCCCAATTTGTAATGGAGCCTTGTGTGTAGAGGAGTAGAAGACTTGTTGTAAGTAATTATTAATATGATGAATATGTGTATTATTCCTCATGAATGAAAAATAACTTGAATGCTATAAATGACGAAGTGGTATGCGCATATGTATATAATGAAAATGCTAAATTGTGGATTGATATTGAATATGAGCATATGAATGATAAGTGTATGTGTATATGATGAGATGTTGAATGGTGATTGAGGAAGTGACTATGTTGCCATGAATATATATATATATATATATATATATATATATATATATCTCTTGTTGTGATGTTTTATGATTGATTTGTGAAATGTGATGAACTATAAATTGTGAGTTGAAATTTTGATGTGGAATATGTGATTGAGATGTGAGTATCTCTTGTGAGATGATTGAAATGAATATATATATGAATGTGAATTGTGAATTGTGAATTGAGAATTAAAATGATGATAGATCTGGGATCTCTGTGTGAGGAATAGTCTCAGATGGTGAGGAAAATGTGTGATAGTGAGGCTGAGCCGGGCGGATAGCCTTCACTGATGTGAAATCTAGAACTGAGTCGGGCGGATAGTTCCAGTAGTGGTCACATATGAAAAAGATGAAATGTGAGATGGGCAAGCTGAGTCGGGCGAATAGCTACTCGAAATTTTATTTGAGGTTATGTGAGGTTGTGAGAATGGGACTGAGTCGGGCGGATAGTCTCAATATATGACCACTTGTGAGAAATGCGCATTGTGAGGTGGTTCTAGCCGAAAACCAAATTATGTTGCGTCATTAATGAATGAGTTATATTTTAAATTGATCATGTGTTATATAAATGGTGATGAAAGATGTATTAAGTTTGAGAGGAGCTATGAATTTGGAAGTGTTGTTATAAAGCACTTGTTAATATATTTTTAACATGGTTGAATGTATATATATATATCTTATTGTGATGTTTTAGATGTTTGGTGTGGATTAGTATGTTTAGAATGTGTTGTTGTAGCTTGATTTGAGTTAAGTCATGTGTTTTGACATCACAACCTACTTCAAGGGTATTTTAATAAATTCATATAAATGAATTCAGCTCAGGTGTCTTCATGAAAGTTGTATTCCTCTAAGTTAGCTTTCCGTAACTTTTTAAATCACTCGAAACTGAGTTCGGTAGAGGGAGTTATGGCCGAAAGAGTGCAACGTAGTCTGTAGAGTTGAGTCGGGTCGAGTTTCTGTGAGCCGGTGCCGAGTCGTACCTACAAGTGAAGGTGTCGACTCGGCATGAGTCAGCCTTCCTTTTATATGCTAAAGTCTTTGTATTTTGACCATAACTTGAGCTGTAGACCTTCAAATGAGGTGTGGTTTGAAGTTATGAAAACTTTAAAGAGTCCTTTACAAATTTTATGTTTTAAGAATTTCCAAAATCCATCATTATATTGGTAAAGTATGGCCGGAAATTTTATTACTCATATTGATTTGCAATTTGCCATGCATGACCTTTAAGTGTTCAAAACCTCATAACTAATTTTGTACATTTCCAAATTGAGTGATTCAAGTTGAAAATGAAACTAGACTCATAAATAAAGAGTTTTTAATGGTTTGCAAATGAAATTTTCAACTTAAATTTTATATATTATTCATAAAGTTTATACTCCATTGGTTTTAAACTATATTCGTATAAGTATGTGTTTTGTGGTTGAATTTGATGTTGTTGTGCATTGCATACTTATGTAGTTTGTGTGATGAGTATGAAGGTGAAAGGCATGTAGTTGTGTTCTTGAAAGAATTTTATTTTCTTTCTAATTGGAACACGTGTTGTGATGGGTTTGAGGCCACATGTTGCGGGTCTCACACCGAGTCATAGTCACGACTCGGCACAGGCGCCAAGAGATTCAACCTAACTCGACCCTTTGAACCATGTCGCACTCTTTTGGTCATAACTCCCTCTACAGAACTCAGATTCAAGTGATTTAAAAGGCTATGGAAAGCTATTTCAGAGGCCTAAAACTTTTATAAAGATACTTGGACTTAATTCGATGGTATGGGTTAACGAAAATACTCTTGAAGTGACTAGTGATGTCAAAGTACATGGCTTTTCATTAAAACATAACAATCCTTCCCACACTTGAGTATAACTTAATTCAAGCTACAACAACACATGCTAAGCATACTAAATCACACCAAATCATTCATCACTACATAATTCCCAATCATTCAAAATTACAATGTATCATTCATTTATCAAATAATAATTAAACAACCCATTCACACATTGCATTTCAACACACCCATTGATGTTCACATAATCACCTCACACATAGCCACATTTTGGCTCATTTCTCACAATCATTAATTCTTCACTTGTTTCACCTTCTTATGAAACATACTCAATAATTCACATATATTGACGGTCACTTAGCCAACCAACATACTCAACAATTCACACTATCAATGGTCATTTAGCCAATCGACTTAATCACAATTCACGTATGTTGACGGTCACTCAGCCAATCAATATACTCAACAATTTACACTGTCGACGATCACTTAGCCAATCGACTTAATCACAATTCACCTATGTTGACGGTCACTTAGCCAATCAATATACTCAACAATTCACACTGTCGACGATCACTTAGCTAATCGACTTAATCACAATTCACATATGTTGACGGTCACTTAGCCAATCAACATACTCAACAATTCACACTGTCGATGGTCACTTAGCCAATTGATATGTTTATCACACATTACATCCATGCTCACATTCATAGCATTCAACATACATAATTATAAAACGAAAAATATATCACTCATATTCCAGAAGTATACAATTAATACATTCATATCCTCATTTGCCAACATCATTCTTTGATAACCAATCCTCACATATTTCACCTTCAAGTGAAATATAATACAACCAATATATCACATTACATATTCATTCAATTGTATCTCAATAAGCCAATATAACAACCATTCACTAATACTAAACCAAAGCTCATATTTATAATATTCAACCTTCACAAATATGATGTCTACTACACCATACACATATATCATCTTTTACCCATTTCATCATTACATTTCCAATATACAAAAGGTGGAACTCATTCCATATCATTTCACTAATCAAATATTCATTAAAGTCCAATATAGGAATACATCTTATTAAATATATGAGCTAAATATATATATATACACAACATGTATTAATAGTTACTTACCTCTAGTTGCTTCCTCTTCAAAAAGAGCCTTTCCTTTAATTATAAGAAATGCTTTCCTTCCCTTTATCAATCCTTACACATAATTTATAAATCAATCTCACAAACAACATTGCAATTCACCCTAATATCACAAAGTGCAATTAATTGCCCAAAGTTCAATATGACCTAAAAACACACATACAAATCCAATATTCTCTAAATTACTACCAAAGCTAGGGTTATGTGTCTACAATAAATTCTAATTAGAATCACTCAATTAGGACATGTGTGGGATTAATGATAGATTTTATAATCCAACCGGCCAAAATAGGGCACTCACAGGAGCAAGAAAATATCCGGCACTAATTGCCCTACTTAACAACAGAATCAATTAAAACTCAAAATATAAAAAATATAAAGGACTCTCTAAAGTTTCCAGAGAGTCTAACCTTACTCAAATCAGAGCTGTATACCTCAAGATATGGCACAAACAAATGGGCTAAAAAATAGAGGAAAACCTACCCGAAAATACAACCAACCAAACTCAACTTTAAACAATAAAAATTAACAAGTAAGCTTACCAAATTAATGCTTCAATGGATGTAAAACTTCTTAATGCTTCCCAAATTCTAGCTAGAGCAAGATCAAAAGCTCTTCAAAAATTACTCTCAACTCACTCTTCTTCTTCTTCTTTTCTCTACACAACCACACAAACTCTCTCACACACACAAGCATATATAAGCACAACTAACCAAAAACCTCCACCCAATGGTCCTAAATTCTTCTTAACTTTATTTATAATCATCACCAAAATATCATAAAATTAAATACACATATAACCCTTATAACTTATATAATAATAATAATACAATAATAAATATCAAAACACTAACTAATTATATCCTTAATGAATTGGGCATATTACATAATACCCTAAAACTTTCATTTGTGACAATTTATTCCCAACTTAAGTTACAATAAGGCCCCTCTCCACCAATATACACATTCCTACACTTAGACATAATCCATAACCGGACTCTACATATCATGAATACTTAATGTATGAACAGTGAATCTAGGAAGTGGGTGTTACAGGCCCAAAGAAAGATTTGTTATTTGATATGTTACTTATTGTCAGTGTTTGATTACTACACCAAGATATCACTTAAATTTAATATTGTTGTCCAAAGATATAATATTACTAGAGATCCCGATATCTTGAGATGAGTTTTACTTTTATTTGAATTTATTATTGATTTTATTTTGGAACTTATATGAGCTTGTTTTGTTTATTTTTTATTCTTTGTTTAGCTACTCCTGCTAATATTACTGCAATCATTAATTCTATTCTTATGCTAAATGGAACTAACTTCAAATCATGGCAAGAGAGCCTCTTGATAGTTTTTGGAGTTATGGATCTTGACCTTGCATTAAGAGTTGATTCTCCTCTACCTCTTATGGATAATATTACCTCTGATGGAAAGAGGGATATGGAAAAGTGGGAGAAATCAAATCACATGTGTATGATGATCATGAAGAAGGCTATTCCGGAAGCATTCAAGTGCATAATGTCTGAAAAGATAATTACGGCTAAAGAGTTCCTTGCAGATATTAAAAAGAGATTAGTCAAGAATGAAAAGGCTGAAATTGGTACACTCTCAATAAATTTAATTTCGATGAGGTATAAAGGTAAAGACAATATTATAGAGTATATTATAGAGATGTCTCATCTTGCTTCCAAGTTAAAAGCACTTAAGCTAAAACTCTCTGAGGACTTGGTGGTACATTTGGTTTTAATATCTCTTTCAATACAGTTTATCCAATTTAAGGTGAGCTACAATTGTCAAGAAGAGACTTGGTCTCTGAATAAGCTCATCTTACACTGTGTTCATGAAGAGAAAATGTTGAAGCAAAATAAGACAGAAAGTGCTCACTTAGCCTCAACCTCTAAAAGAAAAGACAAGGGAAAAAAAGGATAAAGGATAAGGAAGTTGTAGATACAACACCTCAAAAGAAACAATAAAAGAAACCTAAAGATTAAGAAGGTAGTGGTTGTTTCTTCTATAGAGCTGAAGGGCATATAAAGAAGCATTGCACCAATTATCACATATGGTATGCTAAGAAAGGTATGCTTCTTAATTTAGTTTGTTTTGAGGTTAATTTAACTTTGGTTCCTAGACACATATGGTGGTTAGATTCTGGTACAATAACTCATATCAGTGTGTCTATACATGGTTGTCTGAGATGTCGAAAGCTAAATGATGCTGAAAGATACATCTATGTGGGAGATAGCAAGAAGGTTCAAGTTGAGGCAATAGGAAAATTTAGATTATTATTAAAGACTGAATTTTATTTTGGATCTGAATAAATCTTTTATTGTATCATTTTTAGACAAAATTTGATTTTTATTTCTACTTTAGACAAATTCAGTTATTCTTATCTATTTGGGAATGGAAAATTCAGTTTATTTCATAATTCAAATTTAGTTGGTTTTGGTTCTTTATCAAGTTATGATAATCTTTATTCACTCTATACAGATACCTCATTTAATGAATCTATATAATTAAGTACATGAGGTACGAAGAAAAAATTAACCAATGAGAATTCGACTGTATTATGGCACAAGAGATTAGGTCATATCTTCAAGTGGAGAATAGAGAGACTTGTATCAGATAAAATTCTCAACCCCTTAAACTTTATAGATTTTGACCTTTTGTGTTAATTGTATTAAGGGGAAACAAACCAATAAAAGGAGATTTGAAGCCAATAGAACTTTGGATACATACGGATATTTGTGGGCTATTTCCTATCGCTGATTGGAATGGTCAATAATATTTTATAATATTCATAGACAATTTTTCTAGATATGGCTACATATATCTCCTTAAAGAAAAGGAACAGTTGTTGGATGTGTTCAAAAGTTATAAATCTGAGGTTGAAAATCAACTTAGCAAAAAGATTAAAAGTATCAGATCTGACAGTGGTGGTGAATACTATAGTAGATATGATGGTTCAAGTGAACAACGTCCAGAACCATTTGCTAAATTTCTAGAGGAATATGATATTGTCCCCTAATACACTATGCCAAGTTCACCCACTATGAATGATGTTGCTGAAAGATGAAATAGAATAATTAAGGACATGGTCAGGAGTATGATTTCTCATTCTACCTTACTAGAATCACTTTGGAGAGAAGCACTTAAAACTGCAGCATATATCCTTAATATGGTTCCAATAAAAGCAATTGCCAAAACCCCTTATAAACTTTGAACTAGTAAGAAATCTACTTTAAAGCACTTATATGTTTAGGGGATGTCCAGTTGAGGTAAAGCCTTATAGGCCTAATGAAAGAAACTGGACTCAATTATTATTTTATTGGATACTCTGAAAGATCCAGGGCTATAAGTCTTATGATCCCATAACTAAGTCAATTTTTGATTCAATAAATGCCCGGTTCTTTAAGGATATTGAGTTTGTGAGGGGAGATAGAGTTAAAAACTTTATCTTTGAAGAGGAATCTATTGATGTTCCTATAAGTGCTATTAGCATTGATCAGGATTCCATTTTTGACTTTGTTTAAGGCACAATAGATCAAGACAATGTCAGAGAACCTCCCATTCAAGAAATTATTCCAGAAGAACAAACTCTACCACCTCAAGAACCTATACCATTAAGGAGATCCACTAGAAAAAGAAGAAGTGCAATACCAGATGATTATATTATATTTCTTCAAGAACATGAGGTTGATATTAGAGTGATGAAAGATGATCCAATCAACTTCTGTCAAGCCATTGAAAGCTCTAATTCTTATAAGTGGATTGATGCCATGATGAGGAGATAAAGTCCATGAGAGACAATGACGTATGGGATCTTACTCCATTTCCAGAAGGTGTGAAACCAATTAGTTACAAATGGATATTTAAGACCAAGAGGGATCCGAAAGGCAATATAGAGAGGTATAAGGTATATTTTATTGCAAAGGGCTTTACATAGAAAAAAGACATTGACTATAAAGAGACTTTCTCTCCAGTTTAACAGCATTTCTTAATGGCAACATTAATGAAATGATTTATATGGTATAATAAGAAAACTTTGTGTCTAAAGACCCAAAGAATATGGTTTGCAAACTTAAGAAATCCATATATGGGCTCAAGTAAGTATCTCGACAATGGTATTTCAAACTTCAACAGGTGATTATCTCATTCAGTCTTTAGATGAATTTGGTTGATAAATGCATATACCATAAGTTATGTGGGAGCAAGTATATTTTTCTAGTTTTATATGTCAATGACATTTTACTTGCCAACAATGATATAGGCTTATTTCAAGAAACTAAGAGCTTTCTAGCTAAGAATTTTAAGATGAAAGATCTTGGTGATGCCCCTTTTGTGTTAGGAATTCAGATATACCGAGATTACTCTCGAGCTATTCTTAGATTATCATAAAAGAGTTATATAGAAAAGGTTCTCAAGAGATATGACATGCAGAATTGTAAACCAGGTGATACCCCTGTGGCTAATGGAGACAGATTTAGTCTCAACCAGTACCCTAAGAATGATTTTGAGGAAAATGAAATATAAAAGATTCTTTATGCATCTGCAATAGGGAGTCTAATGTATGCTCAAGTTTGTATGCGTCTGGATATTACGTACATCACTAGGATATTGGGCATATATTTAAGCAATCTAGAAGTAGACCATTGGAAAGCAATCAAACGGGAGATACGGTACTTACAAAAAATAAAGGACTATGTGCTCACATATCAGAGGTCAAATCAGCTTGAGATCATTGGGTATACTGACTCTGATTTTATTGGATGTCAAGATAGTATGAAATCTACGTCGGGCTATATTTATCTGCTAGCTGGAAGTGCTATTTACTGAAAGAGTGCTAAATAGTCTCTTATAGCCTCTTCAACCATGGCAGTAGAATTTATAGTCTATTATGAGACATCCAATTATAGAATATGGCTACAAAATTTTGTCACAGGATTGCGTATTATGGATGGTATTAAAAGGCCATTTAAGTTATTTTGTGATAATAAGTCAACAGTTTTATATTCCAATAACAACAAGAGCTCCATGAAGTCAAAGCATATAGACATCAAGTTTCTTATTGTGAAAGAAAGAGTTTAGAGTGGATAGTTGTCTATAAAGTACATCGGTACAAACTCTATGATTGCGGATTTGCTTACTAAAGGAGTGCCACCCAAAGTGTTTTATAAGCATACTGCTCGTATGGGTGTCATGTCATTTGAGGTTATTCAGTTTTAGTGGGAGTTTGTAATCTTAGATGCTCTTTGATGTAGATATTCTTTGGTTATTTCAGTTTATGGATTTTAATTATTTTAGTTATTTTCTACATAAATAAAGTTTTAGTTTATTCACACTCTGATTTTGGTATAGTTGATCTTATTAAGGTTTAAGGTGGACGAGTTAGAAATAGGCATGTTAAGATCATATTGAATGAAATTTTCATACTACACATCCACATCATGATCCATGTCATTTAGTTGTATCGACATACGTGACCATTAATAAGTCAAGTTACGATAAATGTAACAAAGGCTGCTTTGATCCTATATTGATATGATTGATGGACCAGATTGGTTATAGATACATTTCAGTAATGATAAACAAATGAGCTCATACGGTTATTTTTGCAATACATGATTATAAGGTCACATATATAGCCCAAGTGGGAGATTGTTAGATCATTAATCTAACATTGGGCTTATATATGAATAATCATATGTTGTTAAAAGTGATCAATCGGGTTTGGATAATTTGAGCTTTAATGTATCTGAAGGGTGTGGGCCTTTAATGTGTAGAGATTAATGGATAATTCTATTTTAATGATAGGCTAAAATAGAAATACCAAAAGATAACTGGATTGTTATCTTTATATAGGTGGTCATGGTCTATAGGTCATACGTATGATAAATTTACTACTTCTTTCTATACCCTATCGATAGAGATAATACAGAGAGAAAACTTAAATACATTCTCTGAGAAAACGTATTGACCTAGAAGGCCAGTTGCACGCCTATAAAGGTTGCACTATGGATTTAGGTACGCTTCCTCTATCATGAATTAATTTCTTAATTGATTTAATATGAGATTGGGTTATAGAGTTTTAATTAATGTAGCGATTTTTCCAATATGATGATAATGATACTGATGTTGCTGATGATAGGAGTCGGAGTACGTGAATGTAGGTTCGCCTAGTACCATGTTGGGTTTGGTTGTTGTGGATGCTATGGCATTTGTGATGGTTGTCGAGATTCTCTTAATTCCATTATTGCTACTGCGTGTTTTTGCTCTTGCTGATAAAAATGGAGAAGACAGAGAAGTGCAAGTGAAAGTGTTTTGTTAATTGGAAAAATATGAAAGATATCAATTGTGCCTTTGTGGCGTAGGATTGCAATAAGAATGAATTTACAGAGATTAAGATGATGTATATGGGTAATGACAATGATGATGAGGATGGGATGAGTGAATTTACAGTAATGGAGATGATGAAGCTAGGATGAAGAAGAAGCGACGGTGTTAACTCCGTTTACTTGAGACGTTGAATGAAGGGCCTAAATCACTTAAAAATAAAAAATTTAATTTTGTGCTTAAATGGTCTAAGAAAAATGTAGAGGACATATGTACTCTTTAGGATAAATATTAGAGGCGGAAATACACCTTTTTCCTTTAAAATATTCTTACATATATCGAGAAATAAAATTATTAGATTCTTTGTAATTATCAAATACCGAAAATATCTCACAAATGAATTTTATTTATTTGGTATAAATAAATTTCATAAATTTTATGGAATTCATTTGTAAATCTAAATTTAATTTATTTGGTTTAAATAAAAATTTTGTAGAATTTATTTATAATTTTAACTTTTTGAATTTGTGAAATTACTTATAACTACACCAAATTATAACAAAAATAGTTAGAATTTTATGATTTTTAAGTCTATTCTTTTATAAAATTAAAAGATCTCTTTTTATCATTTTATTTTCTAAAATGCTCCTATCATGCAATATTAGCTTAATAGATATATTTGACTAAATAATATATTATTTTGAATTTCAATTTTATACCAAACACAATATAATAAAATATAGAATACATTCAAAATGAATTCTATAAACTATTATTTTATTTTAATCAAACATATTTTATTAATAAAAATTCATTGAGAATTTATTTGAAAATGACTTCTGTTTGAAATTCATTTGGAAATAAAATAAAATACTTTGTGATATTTAAATTTTTAATTTTTTTCAATATTATACAATTTGCTTTTTATCAATTTTATCAATTATCGTTAATTAATATATAATTATCAAAATAATATTACTTTATTATATTATTTGTTTCTTAACATTTATCTTTAATTTTAAATTTCAAAAGTTATTTTTATTCGTATTTTTAGCTTAAGCCATTGGATTATTATTGATTAAATTATTTAGAGTTATTTTCATTTCATGATTGAACCATTATTTTAAGTTAAAATTTTGTTTATTTATACGTATTTAATAATAATTCTAAGAAAAAGTTGACAGAATGAATAGAAAAGTAATAGTACCAAAAAAAATAAAAATATACTTTAAAATTTTAAAGTTAAGCAGTATAATAAGATAAAGTAGAGGGGCAAATAGTAACTATTTTTAAGTAATTTATATTCTATTTAGGCTCCGTTTGTTTTAAGAAAATATTTTGTCTCTGAAAAAAATATTTTTCAAAAAAAATATTTTCTAGAAAAATATAATATAATGTTTGTCTGCAACACTAGAAAAATAGTTGAAAAATATTTTTGGTATTTGGTTTGTAATAAATATTTTTTCTAAATTATATAATATTATATAGAAATGGTAATATTATATTTAATTTTTTTCTCTCTTTCTATATTTGATAGGTATTCAAGTCTTGAAAAATAACTTCCCGTTCTTAGAATGGGAAGTTATTTTCCCATATTTTTAAGTTATTTTCATTTGATTAGTAACTTATTTTCCTTTGATTTAATTTTTTGGTAACCTAAACATTAGAAAATAAGAAAAAATATTTTTCGTAAATAAACGGAGCCTAATTAAGGATGTAATTGTTATTTTTGTCAATTAACAATAATTTTAATAAAAATATCGACACAAGGACAAATAATAAATTATTAAAAAGGACAAAAAAAAATATAATATGATAAAATAGAGTGGATAAATTATTGTAAACTCAAATTCTGTTAATATACGTTTTTTTTTATATTAGAATACCCATATAAATATTTGGGATAAACTTATTATAAATTTACTATAAATTTGTTAAAAATTATTTTTTTTGTTTTATACAAATAGAAAATTGACGTCACAATAGAATTGACATCAACAAGAACATTTAAGATGGTACACCAATAGAGATATTTGCCAAGCATTTGTCAAGTTTAAATTTTTTACCAAAATAAAAAATATAGGACAAATTTAAAATAAGTTAGCAAAAATTTAGTCTTTTTACAGCAATAGCTCTTATTTTGTAGTAATTGCATATATATATGTTCTATTTTATTAATTTTGAGCAAATTATAAATTATATTTAAAATTATAAATAATTAAAATACTTTTATCAAATTTTAAAATTTAAATAAATGAATAAAAAAAACCACAAAATTTTGTAATTTTTACTGCCAATAAACTAACATAAATAATTCAATTTTACATGTATAGAAAGTTTTTTCTCGACTTTCTAACAAATTTATATTTGAAATATCAAAAATTATACAATAACAACACTTGTTTTGCCTCTATTACGGTGTGTATTAAAATTTGAAAAAAAAAATTATTACTTCTTTTTCTATTTATTTTTGAAAAAAAAAATTGTTTACACTATTTCATATATAAAAAATTCAAAATATTTAAAGCATTAAAAAAGAATAATTAATTTAAAATTTTTTTAATAAAATATCACCCAATATTAATTTTAATTTAAAATATTTAAATTACTATATTATTTTATTAAAAAAAAGGGAAAGGGTATTCGTCGCGAGTTGCGACATCGCAACTCGCAACGAATACCCAAATTAACCCCAATAAGCAATCTGACCCCCTGTAAAAATGGGGATCAAATTGTAATTTTGAAATTTTTTTTCTGTCAGGTAGTATTTTACGAAACACTGTTGCATATCGTAAATTGCGACATGCAACAGTTTTCCTAAAAAAAATAACAAACATGTCTTAAAAAAATAACCAACATCAATCATTATTTACAAAATCTCGACGCCGCATGTGCTTTTCACTTCACAAATTTGGTGCCACAGATTGCTTCTGTATTTTCTTAAAAGACTTACTGTAGTTATATATTTTTGCAGGTAATTGCTGACTGAAA
>CATIWO010219466.1:0-16636 GCA_949673435.1 Macaranga tanarius
ATAATAATTTTTATTACTATTTTTTATATTATTAACTTAATTAAGGTAGAAAGTACAAATTTAAAAATTTTTATTTAAAATAATTAATTTCAGTTTTAAACTGACAATAAAAGTTTTTAATATTCACTTAAAAATATTTTATTTATATGTATAGTTTTGAATAATATCAATTTAAAATTAAAATAAATATCTTTGCATAATTAATTTTTGTTGACTATTTAATTATAAATTTTAATTTTTTAAAAATATTTTCTTTGTATTATAGTTTTGAATAATTTTAATTTAAAATTAAAATAAAATGTAAATTTCCATAATCAACTTTTTTAATTATGTAATTATGAATTAAATGTAGAATTCATAATATTTTATAATTTTTTTCATAATCTAAATTTTTATGATTTTATAAATATTAAAATATTTTTATTTTTCTTTTATATTATTTTAATTTTTATTTAAAAAAACTTATTTATTCATAAAAAATTGTAAAATAATATTTTTATTATTTTTAGTTATTGAATATGTAGTTTTTAATATAGGTCAAAAAAAATTTTTGACAAAATTAATTAATTAGTTAAATATATTGGTGGTCATCAAACTTCGCACTTATTTCATTTTGGGTACTAAACTTTAATTGATTTCATTTCAGTCACCAATCTGAGTTGGCAGATGACTTGTACATTGATGTAGTGAATATTCTTAGAATATTCTTAGAATATTCTCAGAATATTCGACTTCCGACTGTCACGTTGACACGCAAGCACTGGGTGATCACCGGATAAAATAAAATTAAAGTTGAGTTACCTCCATGAAACAAATTAAAGTTCAGTATCCAAAATGAAATAAGTGTAAAGTTTCGTGACAACCGAAATATTTAACCCCTTAATGGAGCTTACTTACCTATTACCCAGGTTAATAATATATTAAAGTAAATTATAGCTAGAGAGGTAATAATATATTTTTAGAATATTAGAAAGTACTGAGATATAATATATCAAACTTTAGAGAGATATTTGCATTTCATTAGAACCAATTTGAAATACAAATTTTAAGAAAAATAATATTTATGAAGATGATAAGAGAATTACTATCCATGTATATTAGTACCCACTATTCATTTGTCTAGCCATATTATCAATGAAATAGAGATCACCCCTTGTTTATTGTTGTTATTATTACTTGTTTGTTTGATGTTAACATGCAACATGCTTTTTCACGTAGACGTGCAGTTGCATCACTTCTTGACTCAGAAGTCAAAGAATGATAAAGCATATCCTCTATATATATATATATATATATATATATATATATATATATATATATATATATATATATATATATATATATACATGGAAGCTGATAGGTATCTCTTAGTTCCATCTAGAAGAAAAGACAAAATATCTTTTCTCCCAAAATTATCATTATACCCTTATTTAATTAATAATAATAAATTATATAATAATTAAAAAATATATTTTTTAATTATTTTATTAAATAAATTGATAAAATCTAAAATCTAAAAAAGAACTGGGTTACAAACTCATATATTTATTTATTTATTTATTTTATAATATAAAAATTATTTAATAATAAAAAATATATATTTTAATTATTTAATTAAATAAATTGACAAAAATTTAAAACTTAAAACAGAACTGGGTGAATCCGTCGTGTCATAATTTACAAACTCATAAATTATATTATATTTTTTTAATTTTTTATATATTTATTATATAAAAATTGGAGGGGGGCAAAACTGTATTTTTGCCCCCCTCCGAGACAACGCTAGGCGTCGCGTACCGCGACGCCTAGCTTTTTCCTATATATATATATATATATATATAAACAGTGTGTCACGTCTACATAAAATTACTTATTTATCCTATGTATTTAATAGGCCACTAAAAAAATAGAAAAAAATTGTATAAACAAACCATAATATATTATTCATGTCGTGATATGCGATGTGTATCATTATCGATAGGATCGTGTTGCTTGTCAATAGTAGTTAGGGGTGTGCAATTGGTCGGTTGAGTCAGTTTTGGGTGATTTTTTTGACCGAACTAAAATAATTGAATTGAGTTAATTAAAAATTGAACCGAACCAATTCTAAAATCAAACCGAATCAAATTGTTTTTAATTATTTTTATTTTTATAGTAAATTATTATATATTTTTTTAAAAAAATGAAATATAAAAAATAAAAATTCAGTTAACTGAATTTTTTATATACAAAACCAAACCAAACTAAATTTCAGTTCGATTCTAAAAAAATCAAAAATACTGAAAAATCAAACCGAACCAAATTGGATCGATTTAATTTTTAGTTCGGTCATCTCAAAAACCATGCACACCCCTAATAGTATTAGTAGCAACGTTGCAAAGTCACTAGTAGCAACGTTGCAATTCAAAAGGGACAAATTTTTTTCAAAATTATAATTTTATCCTCATTTGTTATATTATACATAATAAATTATACAGTAGTCTAAAAGCTTCAATTTTTATTAGCCAATTAATTAAAATGATAAAATCTAAAATTTAAAAGATAATGGGTGAACCATAGTGTCATAATTTAAAATTTTATATTTTATAACTAATTTATTTGTTTATTTATTTATTATTAATTATTTTTTTAATTTTAAAAATACCTCAAGAGTATTTTTGTAAAATGTTATTAGTAGCGACACTATTTATGTCGTTGCTACCAACACAAATAATTATCTTTAGCCATATATATATATATATATATATATATATATATATATATGCTACAAATAAAATAGATATAATAATTGATAGAAAATTTTTTAGCTATTTTAAGTATATTATACTCATAAATTTATAATGTAATAAACTTTTTTTGAACATATAATGTAATAAATTTGATCGCATTTGTATTATGAATACCAATAAAAGTTTTGAATATTATAAGAACGGATACCAATAAAAGTCTTGAATATGGGCGCTGATGGTCACAAAAAAATTTTATGAAAATGCCCCATAATACAGGGGCATTTAGTTTTTTTCCGGAAGGGCAAAAGTGTCTTTGCGTCGTAAGTGTCACAATTTGTAATTAGGGGTGTGCAAAACCAGACCGGCCCGAATAAACCGTCCGAAACCGAACCAAAAATGGCGGTTCGGTTTCTATTTTCTTAAATCCACAAGTTTTCAGGTAAACCCAAACCGCCCCGCAAACCGCCATTTGTATTATATATTTATATATAAAGTGCTGAAATATATCAAATATTCATTGGTGGTGTGGTGGTTAAGGCGCTTGTCTTCCATATGGATGTCCAGGGTTCGAAACCCAGCAACTTGGAAAATATTTTGTTTCTAATTAAATTCTTCGAAAAATGAGGCAAAGGGGACTCAAACTCGCGTTTTGCCATCAGACCATATATGAATTTCTATTATTTTGGTTCTTTCTTTTATTTTATTATTTATTCGGTTTACCCAAAAATCGAACCGAAACCCGTCCAAAAATCTCGGTGGCGGTTCGGTTCTCATTTCTTGAAAAGCAACTCGAACCGCCCCGCCCGAAATACCCGTTTGCACACCCCTAGTTGTGATGCGTCGCAAGTTGCAGCGCGAAGACTTTCCCCTTGAATATTATAAGAACGTTGTTTGACGTCACGGTTAGCGACGTCAATGGTCCAAAAAGGATAAAAAAAAATTTTACCAAAATTATATTTTTATCCCCATTAATTTTATAATTTAGAAAAATTATATAATAATTTAAAAACACTTATTTTAATTGAAAAATTTATTAAATTGATAAAATATAAAACTTAAAAGATGAACATGTAAACTGTCGTGTCATAATTTAAGTAATTATATCTTATAATTAATTTATTTATTATTTATTATTTATTATTTGTGTAATTATAAAAATAGTGCAAAGGCATTTTCGTAAATGATCGCTAGCAACGGTATCACTGCTAGCCACACCAGACGTTTTCCATATTATAATTATTTATTTTTACTCGGCTTGCCTTATGTAACACACCTAATTATTGGCAAAAATTTTCTAAGCAAACCAGGAGGCAAAGAGTTTTACGGGCAACAAGTATGAAGATAAAATTAGCACATAGAGAAGATGAAGGTAAAAAGAGAGCATACGATGGAAAGACGGTGTCAAGATGGGCAGAGACGAGAATATCATTAAAGCTGACGTCGTCACGTTGATTCTCTTGAAGTTTTTGAGAAGTAGCATTTTTTGGCAAGATTCTGAGTAAGACATGGTGAAGATCTGAATAAACAAGTGTTTTCCCCTTGTCACTGTCCAGGCGATGTGCTCCAGATTTTGCATGGAAAAGATCCACTTCCACTTGAACCTCACTTTGAGCCGTTTTCTTTATATTTTCTGCTGTTTTCAACACATACTATGCCATATGTATATATATATATATTTTTACGGTTAGATTTTTGACATATATTTCAAATGGGAATTGTCAAGTGTCGCGGGTTGCGATGCAACCAGCTAAAAAAAAAATATTGAATGCCTCCCTGTATTGTGGGGGGCATTCTTGTAAAACAGTTTTGCGATGGGTGTCGCAATTGTATATTTGACCAATAAAAATAACATATGTAAAATACTCTTAGTCTAAGGAAGAATCTCCTATAATCTAAAGGGTGGCTCAGTGTAAGATCCACTGAGTTTTTGTGTGATTAACTTTTTATAGCAGAAAATTTCATATCAAATTCTCTTAAACCAACAGCAGTTATAAAATGTGAGCAAAAATTATTCTCATATCATACGTAATTAATGTGGTGTGTGAGAAACAGTTTCGCGGTTTCAAAAAAAAAGTGCAAAGATGGAAATTAATGAGAAGCAAAACAACATTATATATAGATTTCAGGGTAAAGCCATACCTGTAAAGCATGGTCGAGAGAATCAGAGCCAACGGGGTGGGGACCCAATTGAGTCAAGGCTTGAACATGTTTCATAGCCTCAACCTCTGAAAACCCAGCATCGCCTGCCTGTTCAGGTGCAACAGGAGAAGGCAAATTCTCGAACTGATAATGGTAAACGGCCCATGACGAGGATATAATCAACCCAAATAACATCAAACTCACCGCAACATTGTCGTCGTTGTTTCGCATTTTGGATTGAGTTGAACCAAGTGACTGTCTCTGTGTTTTTTATAGTTATGAGATGAGAGTATATGGTTCTATGGACTTATTTATAGCTAGCTTGCGTTGTGCCGACATGGGGAAATTTTTATTTAAGTATGGGTTCATGCATGTGGAAACATCAAACCATATTTAAATATTATTCATATATTTGATTTTTGTAGATATTAAAAAAGTAATGATAGACAAATGAAAGATATTTTTTGTCCACATTATAATTTATTAAAAATTTGAGAAAAAAGCACATACAAACACACATACATAAAATGATAAAATTTTAGTTTAGTGGTAAAAAGTTTAGACACTTTTAAATAAAATTTTGAATATAAATTTTGTGTGAAAAGAGTCGGAGAAAATTTTATTGTATTTACATGTTCATTTGGCTTGATTCGAACCTAATTAAACTTATAATTATTGTATACCAAATATAGTTGTATAAAAAAATTACACGGGTTTGAATTTTTTAATTAAAGGCAAAAAATACTAAAAATCCTTCAACTTTTATAAAAAGCACAAATATCACCTTAAACTTAGTGTGAACTCATCAAAATCCATAAATTTTAACATGTTAAATTTCAATTTCTGTGACTATAAAATATACAAAAAAAAAAAATTCTTAATTCGGTACAATTAAAATCTAAATATTTTTCGAATTTAAAATATTCATTTATTTTTATTAATTGATGAATTATTTAAAAAAATTATTTTAAAGTATAAATTATTTTTAAAAAACTATTTATTTTTTCTATAATTTTTTTTATTTAAAAATTATTTATTTTAAATCATATATTACTTATTTTCTTAAAAATAATTTTGAAGTATAAAAATTATTGGCCAAAATTCTTTAAGAGTGTAAAAATTATCATTGAAAAATTATATATGTAAATTAATTATTTTAAACTATATATTTTATTATTAAAAAATAATTTTTAGTGTGTAAAATTTTTAATTTTTAAAACAAATATTAGGCAAATGGTACAAAAAAAAAATTTATTTTTGTAATAAACTATTCTAAATTATGCACTTTATTGGCCAAATAAATTATTGATTCTTATAATAATTTTTATAAAAATAAAAACTTTTACACTCTAATGTCATTTTTAAGAATAAAAATATATAGTTTGGAATAATTTATATGAATAATTTTTTAATAATAATTTTTACACTCTTGAATAAATTTGGTCAATAATTTTTATGCTTGAAAATTATTTTTAAGAAAATAAGTAATATATACTTTAAAATAAATAATTTCTAAGAATAAAATAATTTTAAAAAATAAATAATTTATACTTTTAAAATAAAAAATTAATTAATAAAAAAAAAAATATTTTAAATTTTAATAATATTTAAAGTTTAATTGTATCAAAATAAAAGATTCGAGACTTTTTTTATACTTTTTATAGTCTCACAATTCGGAGTTAAACGTCTATTAAATAAATGTTAAAAAAAAAAGAGTTTATTTGAACCTTTTTTAGAAGTTTTATGAATTTCATGAATCAACGACACTAAATTTAATGTGTTATTTGCACTTTTTATAACCATTAAATGATTTTTTTTATCTTTTATTTTTTAAAATAAAATTTTGAATTTAAATTTTATATGTGAAAAAAAATAAATATTGAAAAAATTTATCTTCTTCGTAAAATACGAAAATATATAGCTCAATTTGAATTAGTTGAAATTTTTATGATGATCAAATGTTGACAATGGTCAAAAATAAGATAGACTCATTCATAAAATCATGATAAGTTTGTAAAAGCGTGCTAACCTATATAACTCACATACACGCACACTCTATAACTGATGTGGGATCCTAAAGGATGAGTCCACTCTTCGATTTCCGTGAATGGGAGACATCACACCACACATGTTGCAAATTTTTTTTTTTAATTGTATAAAACACAACACATATAAGAGTCAGGGACATGACACAATCTTTCACAAAACCATATCAAAATTGTAAAAGTGTGCTAATCTATATAATCCATATACACACTCTATAACTGATGTGGGATCTCGAAGGACCAGCTCACTCCCCAGTTCCCATCCTTCTCAAAACCATAAAAATTTTGTAAAGATGTACTAAACTATATAATCCACACACATACTCTACAACCGATGTGAAATATTGAAAAACCATCTCACTCTCTGGTTCTCATAAATGGGAGACACCACATCGT
Organism: Macaranga tanarius; assembly: GCA_949673435.1. NCBI lineage: Eukaryota > Viridiplantae > Streptophyta > Magnoliopsida > Malpighiales > Euphorbiaceae > Macaranga > Macaranga tanarius. The sequence continues at coordinate 7,310 of CATIWO010219466.1, forward strand.
ACATGTTGCAAATTATTTTTTTTCGAATTGTATACACTATAAGAAACTGCCGATTTAGTGACAGAATATAATTGTCACAAAATAGCGATAGATTCGCAACGGAATTTTAAACTTAGTGACCAAGTACTTTTTAAAAAATAAATAAAATTAATTTGGCGACGGAATTCTAATTCTGTTGCTAATTTAGTGACGGAATCCTTATTACGTAGCTGAAATAGAGTCACTAAATTAGCGACAAAATTCTAATTCCGTATAGCTAAAATATGTTTATTATTACTTCTATTTTATTTTAAATTTGTGATTTTGAAATAAAATAAAGAAAAATGTCTAAAAAGAGCAATTTAAGTTTTAACTTAGAAGATATATATATATTTCTCAACAGGTGAAAGATAGCTTGGCTGAAGTAACAGTTGTTGAGCTTATCTCCTTAGATGATAAAGGCTTCCATTTTCTTAAAAGACATCGCAAGATAGAGACACTTGTTGTATATGAAGGTTCTGTATAAGTGCTATTCAACACAAAGCTGGAGTTATTTTGTTGGTGAGGAGCAATTTGCACTCGTCAAGCACTTAGAGTTTCGAGTGCCAGTGCCCCCCATTGATGTTGAAAATTCTCCTAGTGTGATTGCCATTAATGGACTAGTCATCATTTGTAACTTTTTTTAAAAAAAAAAATTTGTAGAACTTTTTTTTTTCTTATTATTATCGATAATGTAGTGAGATTATTTGTAGTTTTTAATTATCAATTTACTTAATTATGTTCCTTTTACATTTTTAATATATTTGTTGCATATTTATTAACTTATTTGTAGCTTTTTTTTTTTTTTAATTTAAGTATACTTATGAGTTAAGAAAATAAACTTGTAAAAAAGAATTTATATTGCTTCATTAGCTACGGAATTGTAAATCCATCACTAATATTAGCAATGAATTTATATTTTCCGCCGCTAATATAAGTGACAGATTTAAATTTTCTGAAGAATATAAATCCATCGCTATATTAGCAACAAAAAGATAAAATCTGTCGCTATTTTCTAGTGACAGATGCTTTATTTCATCACTAAAATAGCGGCAGAAAATAACGACGGATTAAGATTTTCCACCTCTAAATTTTAGCGATGAACATTTTACAAACAAAAATTATTCAATTTGTGTACTTGTTTCTTTTTTGAAAGGAACTCCTTTGTTGTTTACCTGTTTTTACAGGCAAAAAGCATATTTAGGCCCCTGAACTATCATGTTTTTTTACATTGAACTCCTGAACTTTGAAACGGTAACATTGAGTCCCTGTACTTTTTGAATGGTGACATTGAGCCCCTGGTTGACAGAACCCACTAACGGTGTCAAATCTCGGTTCGGTTCGGTTTCAAAATGTCTAAAACCTAACTGAACCAAAGCGAACCTATTTCAGTTTGGTTCGGTTATTTTTTCTTTTTTGGCATTCTTTTCACTTTTTTAATTTTAAAATTATTTTATTTATGTAATTTTAAAATTATTTTATATAATATTCCAAAAACCGAAAATCAAAAAACCGAACCGAGCCAACATTTGACACCGTTAGTGAGTTCTGTCAACCAGGGGCTCAATGTCACCATTCAAAAAGTACAGGAGATCAATGTTACCGTTTCAAAGTTCAGGGGTTCAATGTCAAAAAATATGATAGTTCAGGGGCCTAAATATGCGTTTTACCGTTTTTATATTCATCATATATCACATGCATGGTCAGAATTAGAAACAGACGTGTCTTCTTATCCACCTTGCATTACCATATCTTGTCTCTTTGTGTATAAATGTAACAACAATCGCAGAGAGGGTTTAATAATCGAAAAAAGACGACATGTTAGATTTTTTTTAAAATAAACTTTTTAGTGGCTTTTTTAAACGGATTTGGTGAAATATCACTATGGAAACACAGTCACTGAAATTAACATTTTCTTTCAAATGATAGCATGAGTTAATTTCTTATTAATATAAATTAAGATGTATGTTTTGAAATAAAAATTAAAAATAAATATTGTATTTAAAAAGTTTTAAAAGTAAGAACTTATTGATAATAAAAAAAAAAATATTTGTGATGTTCTTCAATTATATTGATGGAATACTCATAATTTCTAAGAGGCTAATTATATAGATGTTCAAAAAAAAAAAGAGAGAAGTTAGTTATATAAATATTAAAACAGACATTCTAATTTTTTTTTTTTAAAAAAAAGTAAAATCTCACACATATAATTAAAAATGTAACTTTTATATAAAAAATACATAATTTTTATCAAAAAATATTGAAACAAAAACTAAACATGAACAACAAAGAATAAATAAAATTTTTTATTAAACAAAAAATAAGTAAAACAAATCTAAAAAATAATGGCAGCCAGAAATTTAAAGTTAAAAATTATATGAATAAGAAACAAATTATCTAAAATATGAAAAAAAAAAAAAAAAAAAAAAAAGAAGAAATAAATTTTGTGTTTTCCCTTATAAAAAATTTTAACTTTTCGCTAGTCATATGAAATTGACTCTTATATGAATAGAAAAAAATCTTTTTCATTTTAAATATAAGCTTAAGGGTGAAACAAAAAATCAAATCTAATTTTTGACTTATTACAAAATTAGTTTTTTTTTTATTTTAACAATAAATATTTTAATTTGATAAATTATTGTTAAATATAACTCATTATTAATTTTAGTTAAAATTGAGTGTGAATGTCTTGATATAGAATTTTAAGTGACACTATTGATGTGGTTCTATTTTCACATAAATTTTTTATTGGCATAAAAACTAAATATTTTTTATTTGTTGTGAATTTGTCTTAAATTTTTATTTTTTACATTAATATATTATTGTTTACACTTTTATTTTATAATGATAAAAATAAAGTGAATACAAAGCAAATAAAAAAAATAATTGCAGAATTTTTCTATTTAAATATATTAACATTAATAGTTAATTATAATATTCAAATTATTTATTATTTAAATATGAAATTCTTTAAAATATATCATTCATTTAGTATTTAAATAAATCAATTTAATTAATAAATTATATTAAAAATAAAATATACTAACATAATTAATAATAAAAATATTATTAAAATTTAATATATTTCTATATATATATATATATAATGTCCACCAAATCTCTCATCCACCTCAAATTTTGCTGATTGCAAATGATATGTGTGTAATTATTGCTCAACATGTTTGAATATATGTAGAATGATTGATGCCTTTATTGTCAATTGTGGCAGGTAAACATATAATTATATCAATTCATATGACGATGAAATGGTCCTTTATGATTATTATCTAACTTTACATCAAATATATTCATAGGGTACAATCTATTGAAAAAAATAAAATAAAATCTATGGTGGGGTTTAGCTCTTTGCAGCCAAATCTCCAGCATTTATTTTTTACTCACATTATACATGCTTATGTCTTAGTCTTGAGCAAAAATCCACACTAAAATATAGGTTAACTCATCTGAGTGTTTCTGAATTTGATATTTTCCATCAGTTTGATTTTTTAATTTATAAATTAATTATATATTTAGAGATCTCAATTTAATAAAAATTAAATTTATTAATATTTTCAATACTATTAAGATATATAAATAGTATTTTTATAATTTAAAATAAAAATATTTAAATATTTAAAATATATAAAAAATATTTATAAGTTAAATTTTTAATAAATTGAGATATCAAATAAAAATTACAAAACTTGATAAGCTCAAGTTTAATATATAATAAGCCCCAAGATATATAAAACTAAAATCATGAGTCTAACCCATCTAGGATGGATAGTTTATCATTCAGTTACGATGTTAAAACATTGGTTGAAATCAAAGGTTTAATCCCCACTCCCCTTATTTCCCTCAAAAAAAAGAGTCCCAATATAAGTTCATGCTAAAAAAAAAAACCATGTATTACTGTTTAAGATAAGCGACTATGCAATTTAGAAAAAAAAAAAACAGGATAAGGGACAATGAAATCTATTTGTTGCTTGATAATCGACATTTGCATTTTCACGTCAAAGAAATTATCAAAATGGGCTCACCTGAGCTGGCTTTCCAGTAATTTAGCAAAATTATAATTTTACTCACATCTTTATTATTCAACAAAATTAAAAAATTAGTTATTTCAAATATGTCACTTAATTATGAATTACAAATGTTAGGATATTTTATAGTTTGAGTTTTACGTATTTTATATAATTATTTTGTTTATTATTATTATGAACTAATCTTTTGAAAACATTTAAGGATCAAATTAATAAATTTAAAATAATAAATAAAAAAATAAAAATGCACAATTATGTGGTTCCACACAAAATATGCCTACAATTTGGAACTTTGTTATAAATAACTCTTATTCTTATTTATTTAAATTAACGGTCATATTTTTTGTTTTATATTTTTATAATATTAAATTTTTTAGTTATTTTATTATTATTTTTTTTTATCAGATATTCTTTTTTATGGATATATAAATTATGATACTCACAAGTCAGGATTTTTTTTATTCGTGTTCTAATATTTAGATGTATTAAAGATAATTTCTACAAAATACTAAAAATATATTATTAAATAATTTTATTATATTTAATCATGTTGTCTTTTAATATTTGGAATTTGTATATATAAAGAGAACATTTTTTCAAAATTAACATATATAATTTAAAAATATTTTATATATTATATGTTTTTAAAAGAACATTAAAAAATAGTAAATGAAATATTTTATAATTTTAGAAAAATTAAAGTATTAGGTACAATTATTATTATTAAATATATACAAATTGATAGTTGTAATTAATTTTATTTTATATTTACTATTAATTATATATTATATGTAGTTAACAACTGCTAATAACATCTATCAATGATAATTTAGCTAAAAAAAATTTAAAATTTAAAATTTATTTACTCTAAAAATCAGGTCTTTGTATATAATTAGTTAATATAGCTAAACAACAATCATAAAGAAGAAAAGACATGCATATGGATGATGGACCTAAAGTAGGCAAGTTTAATAATGATGCATGGCGATTATTTGGGTAAGTGAGGAACTTGTTGCTGCCTCGACTGCATTTTATTAATGTCCATGTCCGAAATTTAACCACAATACGACACATCAATTCACTGTGGTCTCAAAATCTTCACCCAAAGAAGATAAAGAAGATAGCTTGAAGTCAGTTATAAAAAAAAATAAAAAAAAAAGTTTTAAAGATATCTTCATGAAAAAAAATTAAAATTGTTAAATTAATTTTTATTTAATTATAAAATTAGTATATAGGTGTATTATAAAGATTTAATCTATGGTTACTTTATTTTTTGTAAAGTAAAATTTATTTTGTTAACACTCACCATTAAATAATTTTATACATTATCATCCAATGGTGATAAAAACAAAGTGAATATAAAGTAAATAAAAAATAAAAAAATTAAAGAATTTCTCTTTATTTATAATAAAGCTTAAATTGACCTTTATTTAATAAATGCTTGTGTTGAGGAAACCAAATAAGTAGGAGAAGAAAGAGAAGGGGGACAAATGAGGGAGTGAAGCTACATTTTCACCTATTTGGGAGATTGAAGGAAAGAGAGAGGAGAGAAATTGAGTAGAAAATTATTTTTCTCCCCTATAACTTTTTTAATCACCCCAAATTGAGGAGAAAAGTTATTTTTTTTCACTTATATTCTTCCCAAACAACCTAAAGAAAATAAAAAAATTCCCTCCTCCACTTTCTCCCCCTTACTTTATTTCCCCACATTTTCTCTCATCTCCACATTTTCTTTCCAAACAAAAGGTTAAATAAAAGTATTGAGGGTCTAATTTGATTTTTAAATAAAATATTATACTTATTTGTTAAAAAAATTAAAATTTGACTTATTCAACCATTTGTTACAAGTTTAGAGGGGAATTTGACTTTTAGTTGGATGATGGCATGTGAATTTTGGATAAAAAAGACAATTATTGAACAGTGCGACAGTACTGTACGACAATTATCTTTACCCTAAATAGATCTGTTCAAAAAGGCTCGTCCTTCATTTTTGCCTTGTGATTAGACTTGTCACTTCTTCCGCATGTCCCTTTAGTCGCAAAAGCGATAGTTTTGTCATGCATGCTTCAGGCAACACTTGTACATGAAACCACAATTGCTGCTTTTAGTGATGTGAAGAGGTGACCTTCTTGTATACAGTGCAGACAAAATTAGTGTTAATTAATCTCTCTCTCTCTCTCTCTCTCTATATATATATATATATTAAATATTAATTAATTTATTAATTTATTAAATTATTGAAGGAGCGACATATTATATAAATTATTTAATTTCTGCATATTAAATTTTATCATTAAATTAATTAATGGGTTTGTCGGTATAATTAATATTCATTCTATTATTTTTTGTTGTATTCATAATTATTTATTTTTATGATAAATTATAGTAGTAAAATATTTATTTTTCAAATAAAAAATAAATCTAAACAATACAAAAGATTATTATATTTTTGAAAAAAATCACGCTATTATTCCATTTTTAATTAATTTTTCAAAAAATAGACCATTTGAACATCAGAACCATGTCTACATCCATAAAGAATAGTTAAAACTCTTAATTTTTTTCATTTTTATTTAGATACAGGGAGAGAGAAAAAAGACAAAATATATTTATAAATTTTTGAATTAACTTAAACTTATATATATATTTCCATCAAAATTATTATCTTTCAATGCATAATTTCAATTATAATCATGCTAATGTTGATCAGACACAAATATGCATTAAGTTCAATAAACATAATTTGCATGAATAATGAATTTATTAAAAAGGGAATTAAACTAATCTATGTTCAGATTTTTGATTCCTAATGAATAAAAATCTTAGCATAACATAATTAAATCAATCTCTAAAGAAAAGTAAAAAGAATCTATCACCAATTACAAGAAATTAAAAAGAAGAAAGGAAAATCACAATCTATTGAAATCCCCATATCTTCAATCTTAAATTTTAATTCTTGAAAATGCCTTATTTGATTCTTTTTCTCTGCCAAAAATCCTCCCTATAATGAGTTATCTCTCTCTTTTTATAGTTCCCTTTAATTCCGTTTCAATAAGTATCAAAAGAAGTTGATTTTATCTTAACTCTTGCGCGTACACGATCATGTCTCTTAGATACATGGGCGTGTTTCGATTATATTCATTCATCCGGACCATCACAAGGTCATGTTTCGGACCGTGTTCAACACTATCTAATATGGCAATACGGCCCATCACAAGAGCGTGTTTCGACCCGTGTTCAAGGTAGTAAAATCCTCCAGTAAATTACACGGCCTAGCACATGGCCGTATCTTTAACCGTGTTTAAAAGTCATCTTTTAGTCCTTAATAAAACACGGGCATGCACATAGCCGTGTCCTTACCTCTGTCGAAGATTTTCACCAAATTCATCTTTAAACTTTTTGAATCCTTAATTTATCCACATATAACCTTGATTAATGAGTCATAAATACCTACAACAATAAAACACATATAAATAACCTATCTATAACACAGATTAACATATTTTAACTTAAAATAACATAAATTAACCACTAAAACATAAACAAAATATAATCTAATCTAATAAGTTCTTACTATAGTACATATATATGGATACATAGAATTAAAATCATTAAATTAATACACATAAGTTGTAGCTTGTGTGGATTATATGGTTATTACGTTTTTATAAAATTGTCATGGTTTTATAAAGGAGTGTGTCCTATTTCTAATCCTTGTGTGTATTATGTTTTATACAATTCAAAAAAATATTAAATTAATGTGTATTTAATTATAATTATTAATAATTTTTATGCATTTATATTTATAATAGGGAAATTTTAGAGTTATTTTATTTTTTATTTACTTTGTATTTACGTTATTTTTATCACCATTAGATGAGGGTGTATAAAATCATCTAATGGTGAGTATCAACAAAATAAATTTTACTTTACAAAAAATAAAGTAACCATAGACTACACTTTTATAATACACCTATATACTAATTTTCATAGTTAAATAAAAATTAATTTAACAATTTTAATTTATTTTCATGGAAATATTTTCAATGATATTATTTTTCAGTTAGCTTTTTTTTTTTTAATAACTGTCTTCGAGGCTCAAGCTATCTTCTTTGGGTGGAGATTTTGAGACCACACTGAGTTGATTTGTCGTATTGTGGTTTAATTTCGCACATGGACATTAGTAAAATGCAGTCGAGGCAGCAACCGGTTCCCTACTTACCCAAATCATCGCCATGCACATTATTAAACTTGCCTATTTTAGGTCCATCATCCATATGCTGTTACGCATGTCTTTTCTTCTTTATGATTGTTGTAATTATTGTCGTTATTGTTGTCATTGGCAAAACCGTACTTGCTGGTAATCACCAAGTACGGACATGATGTATATCTAGCATCTGAACCATATGAAACAAGGTAACAGACGAAGATGAACAGTATTCATAAACACTTTGGCCAGAGTAACAGACGGCCTTTTCCACTGCGGCCTTAAAAACTCAACAGCCCCTTTTATGAATACAGCATCAACATCTACTGTTAGGATCATATGACCAAATAGATATACAACCCGTCTTATAATCGGATCATTGTTATCACTGTCGATCCCTTATCTGACAAGTATTTCTAAGAAGAACGAGAAAGAAAAATTAGAACATTGAGAGAAATATAAACATGCTGGAAGTTTATTTCATTAGGTCCCCTTACAAGGAAGAAAAGAGACTCCTTATATAGAGAAAGGATCTCTGAAAACACACTCACACCACTCACACTACTGGCAGATAGCCATACAGCTCATACAAGGACAATAATTGAAAAAGCAGATAACTAGGGGGTCCCCATGTTACATTGGGGATCGTGATAATCAGGATTATTACAAGTACACATATTTTTAGAATAATAGTACGGACTGTAGGGGTCCTGTGAATTGGGTGAATAATATCCTGGTGGCCCAAGGGGAAGATCTGATAGGGACAAATGAGTGTTAACACTAGATGAAGCTTGTGAATTGGGTTTGGGCTGTGGAAGACTTTCTTGATGAAGTCGTCGTCGTATGGAACTTCCTTCAGATGTATGGGCTGGATATTGCTGAGTGAGTCCCAAGTGTTGGGCTGGTCTTCCTAAAGAAAGGGAAGGCCATTCTTCAGTTTGATTAAGAGCATGAGGCTCTATTGGGGATTGTTCATCAGGAAAAATCCATTGTGAATAATAAAGCTCATTATCTTGCTGATATCTTTTAGAAACTTCTGGAGGTAAAGAATCCCAAGGT
>CATIWO010219480.1:0-26282 GCA_949673435.1 Macaranga tanarius
CAGAGCAGATAACATCCAAACGGGTGTTGCCTGCGAGCTGATAATATCAACGTAGAAACAGTGCAGCTCCATCAGGTTCGAAGATTTCAAGTCTGATATCAACTCATTCTCCTATCTATCAGGAAAGGAACAAGCAGAAAGCAAAAACCAAAAACATTAAAAAAATGTAAAAGATGTAGGTTACCAATGGATGTAATTTGAAAAATTAGAAATGAGTGAAAAAAATCCATTGTTGGTTGTTCTTAGCATAAAAGATAGAAGAGGGGAGGAAATTGTTTATTTACCTTGAGTAATGAGTACTAATTGATTGTGAGGAATGGAATGTGGCGAATCTTGTGAAAACCCTCTCCTTCTACTCCATTCTCCACTTCCACTCTCTTTTTAAGCTCTGAACTCATGTACTTAAGATTCAATTCTCGAAGGGTAGTGACAAATTTCAAACCTACTGGAATCATCTTTAGCCTGAATAGACCATGTAGATATAAAGTGTTGAGAGATGGCATTGCACCCTTCTCTATCTCCCATTCTTCTACTCTATTCAACTCTTATCTCAAGTTTAGAAAATCCATGGGCTGAGCATAGCAATTTAGACCCACTGTAGGCCCTACGCTCCAAAGACAGAAATCTTAAATTGGGCAGCTTCTTGTCTAAAATACCCATTGGGTCTTGCTTTACATAAGATTCTCTCAAAATTAGCTTCACAAGACTTTTTGGCAGGAATTGTAGGTTGTGATCTTCTTATGGTATGCCTCCTCTCAACTTCTAGTGCCGACTGCCAACTATGGACTGTTTTCAGATGTTTCTTTGCCAATTAGTTTGCCTTGTAATCAAGCTTATTATCTTAGAATATAGCATTACATGCCAAATTTGACATTTATTTCTTTATATATATGAATAAGGATGATGAATTTCTCCTCTAAAGTAAATTGTAATCCTTCCCAAGAATAAACAATTGGTGAATTGTGTATCCTGCTGGCTTAATCTCTCCATAAGACTTAATTAAAATGCATAATAATAGTCCATACTCATTGCCTTTCCATGAATAAGATGAAAAAGCATTGAAATCTGCAAAGTTTTTAATCAAGAAAAATGTATGTGTGGTGGGTTTTGCTTTCCTTACAGCTATAATATTATGCTCCATGATCAAGTTAATTGTTGTTTATTCTGCAAAGGTATGCAAAGTACATATATATACACACACACATAACGACACCGCAAAGTGAAGATTTTTAGTTCAGCAAATTAAGTTGCTTTACACTGGTGATGAGTAATAAACTTAAAGTTTGATTTGTGTGACTAAAAAGGTACAAAAGTTCTTGATCTTTTATTTTGGTTCAACTAAATCCTAAATATTCTTAAAATTCAATATATTTATTTATTTTTTATTAGTTGATTTTTATTTTTAAGAATTTATTTTAAAGAGTAAAATCATTCTTAAAATTATTCAGTTCTTAAAAATAGTTTATTGCATATAAAAATATTCAAAACGTAAACAAATTTACAAATAAAAGCAATAAAAAAAAAAGATAATAAAAAAATAATAATAAAAATTGATTGAAAACTGGCAGGTGATCAGATCATGTATGAAATAAGAGTAAAAATTAAGGTATTAAAAAGAAAAAAATTTAAAATAAAACTTAAAATAAGGTTTAAAATTAGGTGATCACTTATATAATTAGCCTTCTTGCTAACATAAATGCTGAGAGATAGGGGTGAGCAAAAGTCAGTTCGGTTCAAAAATGACTAAAACCGAATTGAACTGAACCTATATCAGTTCGGTTTAGTGTAAAAAATGACTAAAACCGAATTAAACCGAACTGAACTTTTTCGGTTCGGTTCGATTTGGTTCGGTTATTTTTTCTTTTTAAATATTCTTTTCACTTTTTAATTTTAAAGTTATTTTATTTATGTAACTTTACAATATTCTAATAAGATTTATAAGATATATTAATGTTAATTTTTTATACTTATTTATTTATTATTTTTTTTTAAAATCAAATAAACAGATTCTCTAAAATATATTTAAATACGTTTTGTTAGAATTTTTTTGGTAGTAAATAATTTTATTAAGAGTTTTATATATTTAGAAACTAATATTATTAATAAAATTTAAAATAGTAGTACTAAACCAATCAAACCGACCTATAAATATATATAAAATTTTAAATATAAGATGAATTTGGTTCGTTTTGGTTTAATAGATTTTTTACTCTGAAAATCAAACCAAATTTTGGTTCAATTTGGTATAAACCGAATTAACAATTTTCATCATAAAAACTGAACTGATACAGAACCGAACCAGTCGGTTCGGTTCAATTTTCGGTTATTTTTATTCATCCCTATACATTATGCATTTGTAAGTGGCTAGCTTTTTGGTAATATATATATATATATATAATTTATGTTTAATTCTATCCGATAAAAAGCAAAATCACTATAACTACTGCTAATTCTTTACAACTTTGGTTGCTTTAAATTGATGTATATGATGCAAAAGGCCTAATCTTGCGTCTCTTTTTGTATTTTCCTTTCTTCTTTTGGATTCATTAATCTCATTTTTCCTTTATGCTGTGCTAATGGAACATTACTCATTAAAACCCTTTTCACCACTGATATCCCTCCTTTTTTTTAACCAAGGAATTTTCTAACAGTAAAAATCGTACAGCCAGCCAGATGTCTCTATGTTATAGAGAGTTGGAAATGGAATCCTTCAACTCAAATTTCCCACTATAAAACAAGTAGGTGAAAACAGATAAGATGAAAAGGACTCTAACAGCCTTACAATTATATATATATATATATATATATATATATATTTAACACTATCATGATTCTAATAGTTGGTTGTAATATATTTCAAATAGATAAAAATCTTTCTTCATATAATGATGTAAGATGATGTCCGAAATCGGTAACTAACTTGGTATTCAATGGAAGGCTTAGACTATTAGCTCAATTGACAAGAGTTTTCCATTCATCTATTAATCAGAGTTTAAATTCCATGGTTCTTGTACATTTACTAATTTCAACATAGACAATTTGTCTTTAATTAAATTATTAGGAAAAAAAAAGACTTAAGTTCATTTCATAAATATGATATGCAATCGCTATCCATGTTCAAAAAAAAAAAAAAGAGCATACATAATGGAGTGTAAGGATGAAGTTATCTTTTACCATGCATGGCAACATAGGGTAGTGATGTTTGGATTAAAAAAAAAAATAGGGTAGTGATGAGGGTATGGACCCACATGTAAAGTTACACAGTAAGAAACATCCTCCCTATATCATTTTACATTCACTCAGTTACAGTTAAATATCATTTAGGTCGCTTGAGTTCTTGTTGCTAGCAATGAGAGAGCCTGTTTAATTGTTGTTTTATTACAATTTTCATGGTTGCAAAAACATGGGATAAAGTAATAATTTTTTATTTCTTTGGCAAGGCCGCTATATATATATATATTAGTGATGATATGTATATATATATTTCTATACATGGGATTCATTTCACAGTATCGCCATGTGAATATGTCTTGTCATGGTGTTAAAGTTGGTCTGTGATATACATTGCAGGGTCTGCATGCTGCCCAACAAAAATTTGAAAGAAACAAATGTATGAAACTGTAAATCTTTAAGCAAATACTCCTTTGTCACAGACAAATAAAATTCTCATTGCATTAACAAACTGAGCCGAATTCAAAATTTTACCCACTTAATGTCTGAAATTACCATAAATAATTGTCAACTGTTCCCTTTTAACAATTCTCAATCATGAACTTTATTATTCTCTTTTATTCTGTTCTCTAAAGACATTCAACCACCACTAGCACAATCAAACTTTTATTTTTATTTTTGCCTAGGGATTCTGCCATGAACACTGTACGACTTCATGGAGCTATAATTATATCCTCAATGCACAAATGATTTTGATTTGATGCCACATATAAAAGAGGATCAACCATTTTTTTGATAAAGTATTTTATTTTGTTTTTTTGTTTTTTGTATCCCACATCATGGTCTAGGTTTGGATTAAAATTTGAATCCATTTCTTTTTCAACTGTTGAAAGACATATTCAGTGATGCAGCAGAGATCATGCTTAGCTTGCTTATCTCTTCTAAAGACTGTTCATGGCAGCCTTCTCTCGTACTTCACCTTCGTGAAGCTTTTGAGAGGTTTCTTTTAAGCTTCTTTTTCTGAGATCAGAAAAAATATTTTGATTTTCAGACGTATGTTTCTGACTTTGCATATAATTATTGTATTTATAAATCTAAGTTAATTACTAAGGTTTCAATAATAACATATGAGAGTTATATATTAAATGAACAATAATTATATAGTCGATCTCTTATAAGTATCCAATATAAGAAGCATCATATGTAAAAATAAATGAGAAATAAATATATGTATAGCCACCTATACAACAATAATGCAAAATAAAAATAGACTAAACATGGACATGATATATTAAATTAAGGAGATAGAACCGGATAAAGAGGGAACATAAGATCCAGAGGATTGATAGATTTGAAAGGTTCAATTGGCATATATAAAGTTTAATTAATTAATTTAATGGCCCAATTGGGAACGTACTCTAATTATAATTGAAATTGATCATATGCACACACATAGTCCCAAAAAAATACAATATTATTATTGGTAACACAAAATATCAAACAAGGTTTGAATGGACCAAGCATTTATGTATGGCTCATACTGAAGATGCTCTTCAATAACCCGAAAAAGGCAAAAAGGTTAAAAAAATTAAAAGAAACAGAAACAACCAAATTAGACCAACCAGAACAAAAATTAAAGCTGCACTAATATTATAAAGGGAATTAAATGAGAGAATAAAAACATTAATTAGTTGAAATGAGCTTTTCAATAGTCCACCCTAAAATAAAAATCAACTCATCAAGATAAGCCAACAACAAATTAAATTTTTTTCTTTAAAACTTATTTTTTAAAAATTCATCATAGAATGATATTTATTCTAGCTAGTGACTAGTAGTGTTGTACTCTTCTTGAATCCTACCTAGCATCTGATACACTGCTGTTGCAATCTCATCAACTGAATTCAGCTTACAATCATCTTCTACCTGCAGCATTATTCAGGCCCACCATCATTAAAATCATAACTTAGTTAATTAAGTTCATGTAATTATTTATTAGTTAATTATTAACTAACCTTCACACTTAGACAATAGAGGACAATTTGCTCAACTGTTGTGACATTCAAGTGAAGAATAGTAAGTCTCAATGTATGCAAACCAGAGACCACCTTCAACAGCTGCTTCGGTCGCCTTTTAGATCTTATTTTCAGATTTGCATGACTCTCTACCATTGTCACTTCTATATCAGCTATTGTAGACTCGGTTACACTGCTCATTGCTTCATTCACTGCTGCTACTGAGTTGTCAGCGCGAGTTGAGTACTGTGGGAATGTGAAGAACTCCGAGAAAGGCAGTGAATTAAATGCGTGGTGTTGCTGATCATCATTAGATTTTACTTTCATTTCTTTGTGGCCACCCAGTAGTTGCAAACGTTGCTCAAGCTCCTTCACAAAATTGATGGCTCCTCCAATAATTGATGCTTGGTCACCCTACATATATATATATATATAATATAACAAGAACATCATCATCAGCGTCTAATTATAAATATAAAATGAAATAAAAAACAACTTAAATAGCGATTTTGAGATACCCTCTGAACGTAGGATTCAGGCATTAAAGATCGAAGAACAGCGAGATACTCGTTCATTTGCTTTCTTCGATTGCGCTCGACAGCAATGTGAGTCATTCTTTGATTTTCTATCTCTTCTTTGTTCTTTCTACTCCTGGATCGACGTCTCTTGGCACGAGAAGCTGGCACAGTGGATGATGGATCCAGCAACTGATGATCATCAGGCAACAAGTGATCACTGGCAGTAACTGGAGTAGCAGTAGCAGCAGCAGTACAAGCAGTAGCTAGTTCATTATTGGCATTGTTAGCAGCATGATGTGGAGAAGGGTTAATTTGGAGCATTTGATTGAAGTGATGAGGGAACATCGAAGAAGGTGGTGAAGAAGAAGAACCCCCATGAAGAAAATTTTCTGTTTGGTTGTCAAGAAAATTATCAAGAGCTTTGTGATCATCTCCTGTTTCCAACAGAGTACTAAAGTAATCATAGCTCGACCAGTTTCCACCCAGTAAGTTGTAGAGCTCTTTGTTAGTACTGTAACCAAACAAGTCCTGTTGATAGATCACAGCATCTAGTGCCATATCTCTGGTCTCTTCTTTAATTCTCTGCCGTGGCTACAAAATTTTGGCTCCTTAAATACAACATATAGCTAGGTAAATTAATTAAAGTGTGCCCAAAAAGAAGGGGAGAGAGAGGTTTTTGCTTTTTTTGTGATGACTGGTTACAGAAAACTGAGCTTTTTAAAGACCCTTGTTACTCTAACAAAATCTACAGGATTTGTTGCACGTGAAATAGTTTTGTATATATTGATTTTTATTGAAATTTAGAGATTTAATCATTAGCGAGAAAAAAATAATAATTTTTTTATCAATAATTTATTGTTTTAAATGACAAATTAAGTAAAATTTGGAATTTGAATATTAAATATGAAGAAAGCAAACATTTAAAAAATTTTATCCTCTACCAGAGTCCAATTAACTAGATTCAGATTAATCAAAAAATATATGATACCATATCATTATATATATATATAAATAAGAGGAATTCAGACTTCTGGTTACTTGAACCAACATATATTGCTTATATAAATCATTTTCAATGTACAATATATACCATACACTTTTAATTGCTTTTCTGTCTTTAATTTTTCTATTTTTCCTTGCCTAGATTACTATAGGTTATATATATGCTGAAACTTCTAGCCTTATAAATACATATTTTTGTAAAATATTTGTTGCACCAATTATGTACAACTGTCATCTCCTAACAACCAAAAATATTAAAACCAAAAAGTTAAAGAATTGCCCTCTAATTGTTTGAAAATGATGTTTAAAAAATCAAGACGAAAAATTTTAACTCAATTTGAGACAAAAATTGATATTAACATCATTCATGTTTTGCTATGATAGAGATATATAATTATTTTTGTTTTTCCTTTTTTCGTCGTCCTTACCAATTAATTCCCATCTGAAACTGGGAAACTGATGGATTTATTGCAGCTATAATATATATAGTTCTGGTGCATTGTATTTTGAAGGGGCTGCTTCTAGGGCTGAGCGCGGGTCGCGGAGAACCTAAACTGTCCCGAAAAATCGAACTGAAAATCTTCAGAACCAAAAACTTTCTCTACACCGAACTGTCCCGAAAATTTTTTCGTCAATTAATATTGTATTTTAAAGGGGCTGCTTCATAAATTAATATTGTCGTCCCATTAGCTATAGCTGGATAACATATATACTTGATGAATAACAATAAAATTATGTATTGAAACTTCTTGAAGGTTTATGTGATTAAATTTTAAAAAATTATAATTGCAACCTTATGGTTAGCGACAATACCTATCATATATGTAATTTCATTTATTTATAAAATTAACTAAATATACAAATTGAGTATGAAAATAAATTAACTAAATATTTATAAATATTTAAAAATGGAACACCATAAATATAACTTTCATCTTTACACATTGAATATTAAAACTTTAAGGTGCTGAACATTTAACATTTAATTATTTTTTGGCATGTTATATTCATTTTTTTTTTTGTGATTATTTCAGATATATTATAAGTATAAGAAACTTGATTAATCTGAATTCAATCAAATAAATTTCATAAAAGAAATAAAATTTATATAATATTTATTTTTCAGTGTATATTGTATTCATTCCTTTTTTTTTATTTATTTAAACTATTGGTATTTAAAATCTATTAGAATTTAATTTATAATGTTCTCACAACTAATTTAATATAATTGATTCAAATATTATTTAAGAGAAAACGGTTTCGCCAGCAAATGTATATAATTATTAACACTTTGTTCATGTAAATATATAGTTAATTAATCAATTCAAATGTTTTTAATTTATTTTTTTTTTTCAATAACATAGAAATTCATGGTTGGCAGAGATGAAAAAGTGAAAACGAAGGTGAGCATCAACACTCTCACAGCAAGAAAGTAAACAGCAAAACAAAACAAGAGCCAAGAAAACAGAAATAAAAAAGAAAGTGAAATCCACGAAAGGACCAAAGAGAACGAAAAATAGAAGACAACAACACAAGAGTTCGTCATTTGGTAATAATACGGTCGGAATTGTACGTACGACCCACCCTTTTGAGATTTCTGAAGAACCCAAAAGAAAAAAATTTAAAAAAAAAGAAAAAAGTCACTGCCATAGGCAGAGATTCTTACAGTAATGATGTGATGATCCAGTGATACAATTGAATAAAATAAAAAAGTTGTGTAGCTTTAGTTTTGTCAGACGTGTAAACATTGAGAATCCATGTGACAATGCAATACCAAACAATCCATCATCCATGCATCATCTATTAGTACAACACATTTCTTGTACGTATCTATGCATTGCTTGCCAAAAAATTTCTCCATCCATCTCCATAGTTTTTGCATGAAATTATGCCATTAGCTATGCTTCTTTGTGTTATCTTCAATGAATTCTCCACATACAAATGTTATCAAGCTCACCTTCGACACATATTTTGAATATTTTATACTTAGCGAATAAAATAATTTGATACATTTAATATTTTGGTGCTGTAACTCTTCTTTTACACATCATATATTTATAGTTACAGTCGCATATAGCATATTTTGTTCAAATATAAAAAGAATCTTTGTTAAACTTTGGGATGCACTTATATGCATTTCAAAATTTAATTTTTCTTTTTTTGGTATCAAGAATCAATCAATATTTTTTTCTACATACTGTGAAGCGCCAAAAGAATCAATCTCTCATTCTCCTTTTGATCTTCCTTAAAAAAAGTCATAATATAAATAAGAAACATGCTTAAAAAAACAAAAAGAAGACTAGAATATGTCAAACCCAGAACTCAAGAACACGGCTTATTGTCAACTCCTCTAATCTCTAAACCAATTAAAATCCAATTATTTAATTAAGAATAATTACAGTTACTACATTAACAATAACCTGTGAAATAACACAAATTTTGAACTCATTATCACCAAACAATCTAACAAAATATTTGTAAATGAAAGTTTAGGCCCAACTGGCTCTAGTTTGAATGTATCAAATATATGGTTTTTTAAGAGATACGAAATTGATTATAATCATCAAGTCTTCTTAAAAAGCCTCAAAAAAAAAAAAAAAAACCTCTCTCTTTCCTTTTCAATTTTTGTTTGATTAGATGTTATTATTTACTATTATATATTAATCAATCATTAAGACAACTAATTAATTTTTTTTTAATTACTGTATATTAGCTAATGACAAGTAGGGGTGAGCATGGGTTCCGAACCGAACCAAAAACCGAACCGACCCTATTCGGTTCGGTTCGATTTACTTTTTTAGGATTTTCGAATTTTTAGAACTGAACTGAAATTTGGTTCGATTCGGTTTTGTATATAAAAATTTCAATTAACTGAATTAACCGAACTAACCGAACTTTTATTTTTTATATTTCTAAATATTTTTTAAAAAATATATACTAATTTAATATAAAAATAAAAAATAATTCATATTTTTAAATTTTTTGGTCTGGTTCGACCGGTTCGGTTTTCTGCATATAGTTTTTGAATTTTTTTATAACCGACCAAACCGAATCAAAATTCAATTCGGTTCAATTCTGAATTATTTCGGTTCAGTTAGTTCAGTTCGATCCAAAAAATTAACCGAACCGACCGAATGCTCACCCATTATTGACAAGTAATGCTAACGTTTTATGCGTAACCCAGTGATTCTTCATTTCTTTAATTAGTATAGTTTTAATTTGGCACTACACCAGAGTGCAATAACTTAAAATAAAGAACAGTTATATATATCTTTGGAGAGAACTAATAATTTTTTTTCTAAATCAACGGTTTTTTTTTTTTTTGATAGGACTAAATCAACGGTTTTTAAAATTCATTCAATTCTGATTAATTTAATTTGATTTAATTAAATAGAATTATAAAAATGATAAAAATCTCCTAATAACTAATTTTATGTAGTTATATATACTATTACTCGAACTCGACACCTCGTTTAAACAAAAATAACCTTTTTTTTTTCTTTCATTTCATTAATTAGTATAGTTTTAGATTGGCCCTTCACTTGAGTACAAAAACTTAAAACAAAATAACTGATCATATATATCTTTGGAGAGGACCAATATTAAATTCATGCAAGCATTTCCCTTCCAATGCAGAAATTCATCAAAGCATAATAATATATTTCTAAAGTATTGAAAAGGAAATTATGAATTGTCATTTTCAGTGACTTTTTTTTTTTTTTTTGCATTGCCTAATTAATGAAAAAATTAAAAGACAAACAAATATAGGAAAATATGGTTGCAGGGCACAGTTTGTGTCGACGCCTAATGCAGCCAACAGCCCCATTTCAATCCATGACCACTCAACTTCAAAATCATGTTGCTGCTACTGTTTATATATATATATATACATTAATTTCATCCATTCATAAATTCCAATTTTAATATAAGATTAAGAGCCTCCTTTTTTTTTATTTTTCTTGATCTCGATCTCGATCACTCCTTATATTAAATAAAATTCTTGAACAAATTTATCAAAGAAAGCGAAAAAGAAATCAAAGAACATAGTATCATTTGAAAAGTGCATTTATGAATTTGTCATAATACAAAAATTTGACATATGAAACAAATCAATACTCCACATGTATATATATAAGACATTTTCATACAACACAAGTAACTGGACATAAATTCTTATTTGTACCTCCTCCCATTTGAATTAGACATATTCATCTTTTGATAATTACAATATTGTGAATTTGAAACCACAGACTTAGCTCGATGATAAATACATTTATCGACATTGATAATAATTCATGTTCGAATTGCCATCTCTTCCCCACATACCAAAAACGAAAAATGAGTCTCCAAAATGACGTATATAGCTAATTAGCAAATCTTTTTGCAATGGATTTCGACTTTGAGGAGTACATTAGTTGATAATTAAGGTGAAATAAGCGTCATGGTTGAACGTCATCCTTGTACATAGGACACATTCTAAGATCATAACAAATTTTGGGTAGGTAAAATCTGAAAGTCATCATATATATATATATAACAAAGACTAGCTAGGCCGGTTTCTAGACGAAATTCCTTAGTCATCCTACAAAGAAAATAATGAAAATTAAGACACTAATCATCATGCTAAATTACCAAATGAAAACTAATTTTTCAAGTCGTGATAAATAGAGTTAGTTACAATGTTGTTGAGCATACTTTGAATAAGAATAGTATTTCCATTAATCATGAAAACGGCCTATAAAATTACAATTAATTATGAAATGTGTGTTTAGTGCATATATACGTGACATTAATTTTTATCATTTTTTACCTGTATTAATTTGTGATAACTAAATAATTGACATTAATAAATATATATATCTCAAACATTCATCAATTAAGTTATTTGAAGTGCGTAAAGAAAGTTGGAAAATATAGTTCCACATTTTCATCGAGTGAAGCAACTCAACCTTACTTCTCTATATATATTATATTATTCTCCCAAGTCAACCATATAATATATAGCTAGGTTTCTTAATTAATATCTTCTCAATAAACAAAATTAACCCCTAAAGTAGGGTTTTTGGTGAGGATTAAAGTTGAAATGCAATGGATAGATGCCACAATGTTGAGGGAGTCGGTGTAGGTAATTAAAGAGATGGGGGCCAATTCTATAACAACCGATGAACATATATGAGTGGCTGCCAATAGCCATAGCAAATTCAAAATTCAAGTAGCAGAGGTTACCAGCAATTTTGTCACTATTAGTTCAAAAGTGTGAAAGAAAACAAACGATTTAGATTTTCTTGTTTGCTAATATACAATTCTTAGAGGTGAAAAAAAATACTAATTAGGCTTAATTTGTCCCTTCTAAAAATCAACTTAACCATATAAATGTGTATAACAGCTAGCTCATTTTTCTATATGGAGCCATATTATTTGCAGGGTGGCAAAAATAGATATTTATGAATATTTATGAGGGTTAAGGCATGGTTTGTTTGAAGGAAAATATTTTGTCTCTGAAAAATATTTTTCAGATAAAATATTTTTTAGAAAAATATAATATTTTTTTATATTTGTCTACAACACTAAAAAAATAAATGAAAAATATTTTTGGTATTTGGTTTGTAATAAATTTTTTTTCTAAATTATACAATATTCCATAGAAATGGTAACATTATATTTGACTTTTTTTCTCTTTCTATATTTAATATGCATTCAAGTCTTGGAAAATAAATTTTCATTCTTAGAATGAGAAGTTATTTTCCCATATTTTTAAGTTATTTTTCTTTGATTAGTAGCTTGTTTTCCTTTGACTTTTTTTTTTTTTTTTTTGTAACCTAAACATTAGAAAACAAGGGAAAATATTTTCAAGAAAAATATTTTCCGTAAATAAACGGAGCCTAAAATTAAAGTAAATGAAATAAAAATAAAAATTCTTTAGAAAAAGGTTAATCAACATTTATTGGTTTGAGTGTTAATTAAGAAGCTTAGATTTATTCAAATAAGGTATCGAGTTCAAATTTTATATATGGGAAAAAAATATATTATGAGAGATTTATCTTGTTTATAGGGTGCACATGGTTCGACTCTATGAATTCTAGATATCGGAGGTATCAAATACAAAAAGAAAAAATTACAGGGCTCAAAACTGAAAATTCAAAAATTTACAAGGGCTAAAACTAAATTTTTAGGAGGCTGGCTAATTAGTAAGGTGACACTTTTCATTAATATTTGTGAATAAATTAACTCAAATTCGAAAGATTTTCTTTCCTCAAAAAAAAAATTCGAAAGATTTTCATTCCCTACAAAATAAAATGCTAGAAAGCTAAGGTCTATGTATATATACTTAATTATTGTTTATAATTAATTGATTTTTGTTGTTAGAGCCAAATACACGTGTAATATATATCTACAATGACTGTATTAAGTCAATAAATGAATTTAACAATTCGACAATCAATTATTGTTGAATGCATGTTCTTAAAGGTTGGATTCCAATATTGTTTGATGGGAACAGAAGTATAAAAAGAAAGAAAAAAAGGGTTCCAGATTTTAAGGATATACAATTAATTACATATTTAGAGAGGACAGCTTAATTTACTAGAAAGCAATTTGTCGTCTCTTACATACCTAAGTTTAACAGTAAAAATAAAATTATATTTTAGCCTTATTAAAGCATCAAATATAATGGGTTGTTTAGTTTTGGAAAATATTTTCTATTTTTTTTTATTTTTTTATTTTTTTATTTTTTAGTCTTTCATTTTTCAAAATAGAAAATAAAAAATAAAAAATCATATTTATTTATTAACTTTTCATTATACATTTTTTCATATTTTTATAATTTTTTTTTAATACAATTTATTATAATAAGGCAGTGGTGGCGGTGGGGTTGCGGCGGTGATAGCAGTGGGGTGGCAGCGGCGGTGTTGGGGTCATGGTGGTGGCATGTGGTGGGGTGGTGATGGCGGTGGCAGTGGTGGTAGTGGTGCGGTGGTGGCGGTGGGGTGCCGATGGCGTGTGGCGACGGTGGTAGTGGCAGTGGCAATGGGATTGCGATGGCAGTGGTGATAGGATGGCGGTAGTGGTAGGGTTGCGGTGGCAATCATGTGGAAATAACGATGGTGGTGGTGTCAATGGCAATGGCAGTGGTAGAGAAGGAGTCTGACTTGTTCCAGCCACATTAGGTGGAGTTGAATATTCTAGTAGATTTAGAAAAAAAAATAGTTGGAACAGATCTGAACATATGTTGGAAAGGAGCGTAATATGGTGGAGATACTCCATATTTTATCCCCGGTTGAGAGGTATTAGTTGACAAGTGTAATAATTTTGATCCAAAAGATTGTGAATAATCCCCTTGGAAAGTCGTTGAAATTACTTGAGTGACAATCAACGTACTGGTATATGCTCCATTTTGATCAGGTGGGGATCCGAGGTGTTTACCATGAATCAACATAGGAAACTTTGATGAGTGTGATCTGATAAATAAAGAATTGTTCTTATTTTTTTCTATAGACGGCGCCAATTGATGAATGTAAACTCCTCTCTTGTACCTACAAGCATAAAGAAAACTGGATGAACCTAGGATCTTCGATCCGTAGGCTCTTCGATGCTTAAGTTAGAGAGAATTATTCAAGATGATTTATAATGAGAAATATGAGCCTTTATATAGGCATAAAAGGAGACATACCTAATCCCAATTGAATTGGTATATTGAGAATCTTTGTTCTCTATTGATTAATATCTTTATCCTTATCATATAATAATCCCATATGGACATTAATTCCTTTATTGGGCTTAATGTTTAGGGGTTTGGGCTCATATAGGCCTTCTAGAACTATCAATTTTTTTCTTTTTTTTATTTTCTAGTTTTTTATTTTTCAAAATAGAAAATAAAAAATAAAAAATCATATTTATTTATTAACTTTTCATTTTACATTTTTTTATGTTCTCATAATTTTTATTTTTTAATACAATTTATTATAATAAAGCAGTGGTGGCGGTGGGGTTGCAACGGTGATGGCAGTGGGGTGGCAGCGGCGGTGGTGGGGTCGTGGTGGTGGCATGTGGTAGAGAAGGAGAAGAACATACTAATGGAGACTTGAGGAAAAAGAATAATATAAGAAGTTATAAAGATTTAAAACATATAGTTACGTAAATAATGTAAAAATATTAATTGAATGTAACATTCGTGTCCTTGAACCGGATTATTTTGAAATAATAATAATCAAGAAATATTTATTTATATTAAATAAATATTAATTGGAGTTAGTTGTCATTATTTTAAATGGATGATTAAGGGCTTGATTATTTTGTATTATCATGATATTAAATGGAAGTTGATTATGTAGTATTAAATTGGAGTTGTTAAAAGTTAAATTATTATTGTTGTGGGAAATAATAAGAATAGAATATAAGAAATTAAATATGGA
This sequence comes from Macaranga tanarius, assembly GCA_949673435.1. Lineage (NCBI taxonomy): Eukaryota > Viridiplantae > Streptophyta > Magnoliopsida > Malpighiales > Euphorbiaceae > Macaranga > Macaranga tanarius. The sequence goes on from CATIWO010219480.1 coordinate 15,115, forward strand.
GTTAATTGAGTAAAGTTTTTAAGGATGAAATTGAAAAGAAATAAAGGATTAAAGTGTAACAAAGGAAGTAAATGAATTAGAAAGGAAAGAAAAAAAAGAAGAATGGGAGTGGTTAGGAATGAACTGTAAGAAGCATGGTGAGGAAGGAGAAGAAGTAGGGAAAAGAAATGAGGAAATGGCAGAAGCAAAAAGTGAAGGAAAGAAGAAGCAAGTGGTCTGAAATTGAAGGAGAATTCAGATTCCATAAGCAGAGGTTGAATTCGGCTGGAGAAAATTGTGAGTGGTAGATTTAATTGAAGTTTATGTGTTTTATTTTTATAAAGCTTGATTTTTGAATTTAGGTATTTTGATGGCTAAAATTGTAGATTTAGACTTGGTTTTGATGCTTTTAAGTTGTATATGAGTTTAGCTTCAGTTTACTAGTAGTGTATAAACTTCTGGCATGCCTAAAATTGTGTAAAATTAAGTTTTTGTTGAAATTTCTGCTGCTAAGTATCGACCCAGAAGGCCAGAAGGCGGCGCCTCTGACCCTAGTGGGTGGCGCCTCCGTGATGATAGTCGGCGTCTTCACGACGAGAAGACGGGACGCCTCCTGAAGGAAGAGACGACAGCGCCTCCGCTCGAGAAGGTGACGCCTCCGCTTAGAAGTCGGCGCCTCCGTGTGCGTAGTTGGCGCCTCTGTGCACGAAGTCGACGCCCTCGCGCAGAGCCTCCGCCTCCGCGATTTAAAACGCGTCCGACTTGATTGTTTACGGTTCAAATTAAATTATAACAGTGAACAAAATGATATATTAACATTCCAGAATATTTGAAATGTCCGAAAGTGAGTTAAATCTTTAAAAGTTGGATATATTGATAAACAGTCGAAATTAGATGGTCGAGACGTGCAGCGTTGCTTAAGAAGGATCTAACTTTCGGCATCGGATGAGCCACGGGGCCCGTAATATATCAAATCGAAGCTAACTCAGAGAGCTATATGGCCTTTATTAGGAGAACCCGACGAACCCCGTTTTAATGTTCAAATTCGACCATTTAGGCCTCCGTTTAGGGCTTCAAAGTTTTAGTTAAAATTATAGTTTTAAGTGTGCATGACACTAGAAATTATAGAGTTTGTGTATGAGGTATGGCATAATTGGGTAGTTGTGTATAGTCGAAGCCTAGGGCCGAATACACATCCTACCATATATGTGTATACGAACTTACTCCTTCTTAGTGAGGACTTATCAACTTAAGAAGTAGAATAATAAATTATGGGAATGTTGAAGTCTCCGAGTAGAGACTAAATTATGTTCGTTAACAATGAGGCCGGGAAGATAATAAAATAAGAAAATGATAATTAAAGTGAAGTATCCAGTATAATTAAGTAGAACTAAGATTTCAATCCTAAAGAAAAGGGATGATGAGAGATTAAGTAAAAATATATGTATATATATATATCCAACCTTATTCCCTTTTGGTAAGGATATGTCAAATTTAGAGATGAAAAGTTAAATTGAGACATTATAATATTCGATATTTTAGTCAATAAGGATGATGTTCAAGTATCCAATATAAGGACTAAAGATTGAAATGCTTCAGCGGACTCCAATATGAGAAAATAGGGAGTTTGAGAATGATATTTTATACGAGAGGCACAATGAGATACCAATGATGCTAAAATACTCGAGAACTCCTAAAAGAAAGTGATGTAGTTTTAATGGAATATAACTTTAAGGATTAGAGATTTCTTATTTGGGACATGGAAGGTTTGTAGAGGTGTATTCTCGATGCTGGGGGCCGAGAACACATAATATCATGAAGAGATAAATCCATGTTTAAATAATATTTGATAAATGTGTATAGTCGTTACCTGTGGCCGGATACACATGTTACTATAATGTGAGTGGGTATATGTGCGTAGCCGATGCCTGGGGCCGAATGCATATGATATTGCATAAGGGTTAGTTAGTGGAAGTGTATAGCCATTGCCAAGGGCCGGGTACACTTATGCGTAGCCGATGCCTGGGGCCGGATGCGCATGATACCTTATAAGATTAAGTTAGTGGATATGTATAGTCGTTGCCAGGGGCCGGATACATCGTGTATAGCCATTGCCAAGGGCCGGGTACACGTATGCATAGCCGTCGCCAGGGGCCGGGTGCATAATCTGCTATGAAGATGTAAGATTACATCTGAGATATATGCAGAGTTGTTGCCTGGGGCCAGCTACATATATATAATTATGGATTGACCTTTGAGTTATTATGGGCTTAAGTGCTGATCACACTTAAGTAGTGTTTCCATGAGTATTGAGCATGAGTAAATATTTACGAGATATTACAGTGTTGAATGATATTGCGTTTAAGATTACATGTATGTGTATCAAGTACTCGTAGTTAATTATTTTCAATGGATGACGTATGTTGATGATGATCTTATTGTTAGTGTGTTTAAGTATAATACCAATGAATGTATGGTGAGGTATTGATTTGTTTCGTTTACTGGTCTGTCTTTTAATAAACTACTTGAATTAGAAAGTAATTATTTTATGTTTGAATTCCTAATTACATGGGAGAAAGGTTAGTTAGTGATGCTATATAGATATTAATATAGCATATTTATTTAATACTGATGGTTATTGAATCTCTATCATTTCAGTAAATAAATATGTATAAAAAGGGGGATTTTATGAAATATTAGAATGAGTAATGGGCGTGGTCGTTTTTGAAATTGAGATTTATTGGAATGTGAACAAAGCATTTGAAGATCATTGATTCTTATTGTTGAAATTACTGGAATTAGTTTTAAAGATTTTCTTATGATAATGTTTCAAAATAATATTTTATCCACTCACTGGGTAATTTTCTTTTAAAATTACTCACACTTGCTTTGTTTTAAAAATTTTAGTATAGGTGATTGATCACTGCTTAGCCAGCAGCGAGAGATAGCAGTGACGCGGACCACGACAGTAAAGAAGATGGATAAGATGAAATTTTCTACATTTTGATATATTAAGCGAATGAGACTAGAATTTGTTAATTATATAAAGTCAACAATGAGTTGTATAAGAGATGTATATACTTTTAAATAGTTTTAGAGTTTAGCATTCAATTATTGTATTTTTTATGATGAGAGATTCTTTATTATCATTAAGTCCTCAATTATATATCTAAATATTATTAGTAGTAGTGAGGGCGTTACATTGAAAAACTTAAAAAATATCTTTTTATTAGTTTTCCAATTCCTATTATAATTTTTTAATTTTTTAAATTAGAAAATACTAAAACTAAACAATAAATTTTATTTTTTAACTTTTTTTAGAAAATTTTTTCTAGAAAATAGATCTTGTTTTCCAAAACTAAACAGCACTTAAAATTTTCATCTTTTGATTGATGTTCAAAGAATTTAAAATTTTGCTTCTTTAAACTTTAAAAATAAAATTATCCATTTTAAAATTTTGTGTTCATTATTTAGATAATTCAGTACAGTACAGTTGTAAGTTAAAAATTATATTTAAGTTAAAAATTATAAAAACTAAAGTTAATTAAGCATAAAAAAATTTATTAAGAATCCAAACTTATCATGAAACATGAAAATAGACGAAATCATTAACCTTACTAAATTGCATTCAATTTCTAGTTGGGAGTTACATTAATTATATACATTGTCCTTTCTTGTGTAGTTCTTGAATTCCATCAATGGCCAATAAATTTGGTGAAATATGATTAAAAAAAGACAGTCAAAAAAAAGGGTATTGTCACTTTTTAATGAGCTAAATAAGAACTGAAAAGACAATGTATATGACTAACAAGACAGTGGGAAAAAGATGTGCATATGTATATATAATTGCACAGATAAAATCAACAATAGTTTCTGCCTTGACCTAATACACCCAAAAATACCCAAGCAAATATGAATACAAAATTTGGGTCCACTCAAAACAAATAAATAAATAAATTTTCAATTCTATATATGTCTGTTCTTGATACAAAGTTGCTGCACTGATTCATGGATGGATGTTTCATGCCATTACAGTGAAGTGGGCACTTTTTATATATGAAATGCTAGCTTTCTTTCCTACAGCCATTTCAAATTTTTGTCACTACTGTTCAATGCAATGCTGCATGATGCTAGAACATGAAAAGTTCACTGCATATGTATACTCAACATTTTCTGCAATACTAAAGTTTCAATAGTCAAATGATAAATAATATCAAATTTCAAATTTGCATAAGTAATATTGAAATCAATTTTAAAAAGACAGACAATTCAACTAATCTACCTATCAAAATAAATTTAAAACTTAAAACTCCAAACATTCAGTGTATACATTTAAAAATTATTCTTAGCACCACAAAAATTCTGTATGACATACTAATTTAAAGATTAAATTCAACCAACAATCAATCAAATTAATAAAACTCAAACAACGAATTGTTGGAGTCTTCTTTATGTTTCCTTAGGTTCATGTATTTATATATAATATCAACTATGTGTTAACACGTAAAAATATAGAAACCTTCAATTTGTGAATTTTATCTTTCTCAACTAATTAATATTTAATTAATATATGAACTGTGTGTTTAAGGCATAAAAGATATAGAAGCCTTCAATTTGTAATTTTTATCTTGGTCAACAAATTGTTAATCGATAACTTTTATTATCCTGATTTATCTTTATTGTATATCCCTTATTATATTTGTAATTATTATCTTTGTATCATTTGTACATATTTTCTTTTGATCATTAATAAAAATATTATTAAATTTTCAGTTCTTAACAACTATGATTCTTGATAAAGTATGGGAACTTAAACCATGCATTAAAAAAAAATCATGTCATTTGCTTCTCAACCTATGGCAGGCCAATTAACCATTCAAAACCCATCAATCTCTATGTCAACACCTCCAACGAGTCATATCTTTACAAGTAAATTATAACACCAAAAAAAAAAATTTAACATAGCAACAAAAAAAAGTGTGAACATGAAAAATTCAATTCATATCATAACTAAATGTCCATAAACTAACTGATTTTATTATATGGTACATTGGTTGCATCTCCCTTCACTAATTCAGCTTGTGAAACTGTACTATGAAGACTGTTCTTCTCAGTTCAAGTGATAAAGTAACTGAAGAAACAAAAGTATTTGGAAGATTGGAGAGAAATTATGACAAAGACTTGGTTACTTTTAAAAATCTTTCATCATGTGAAACCATCCATGGCTTGTGGGGTCTCATAATCTATATAAAATATTCCCCCGACCTTTCTCTCTACATGTTAAACTTTGAGTAGCATGTTTTAGACTACAACAAAGCAGTTTCAACAACAGCTATACTGTTTGAAAGATAGTTCAATTAATTGAACCAAACCTTGATACGTCCCTATATATCTATATATATTTTCAACAAGAAAAATCATCGACTGCAAAAGGCAAGCATTTTGTTTTCAAGAATTCTCTTCCTTTCCTTTTTTCTTTTCAACAAACAAAGGGCAAAATCATTGTCGTCTAAAAGTTCAATAAAATCTATCTATATTGCCTACAAAATTTGATAATTAATCCTTTACCTAAACCTGTCCTTTATATTGGTACAATTATGTGTGAGACTAATTTTCATTCACACTTTATAAATGGCCTTAATTTAAGAAAATTTGATTTGTTAGAATTTAAATATAAAATATTTCACTAAAAAATTTTTAATATTAATAAAATCTTTACACAATTGAGCCGACCTTTGAATTTATCTTATACTAGCTAGCTACCAACAAAAAGTGCGTGCCGCATATCCAATCATATTTTTCTCAAGGTTTTTGGGTGTCTTAGGGTGGAGATACCCTCTTTTCTAAGGCATAATTATTGTCTTTCGGATTGCAAATATATATGCATATATATGTCCAAAAATTTAAGGACTCTCTATAACCTATGACTGTGCATGTGTTGTTACCTCTGCACAATGGAAATGTGACCACCAATATTATAGTACTATTGGTTGGTAGAGTTTGTAAGATTCTTCCTAATATATATTATGAAAAAAAAAAAGGACAAGTTGCATGGATATATATCTAGTTTTATATCCACCTTCCACACCATCATCGATTAATTCCATAATTGCTACCTATAATAATTAATGATTGATATCATTGAAGTTTGAGTGAAACATTCTTGATTATTCTTTTGTTATGAATACGTCAAAGTTAATTGATGATGTTCTTATGGAGTTAGTCTATGGTTAGTCCACACTACATCATTCCAATTTTCCTTCAAAGCAACTATAGTGAGATATAGTTTCTTCTTCTAAATTCTGATTTAAGGTTTTTTTTTTTTTTTTTCATGAAATACAATCACAAAAGTACTTCATATCTGCAATTCCAACAACTAGGTAGCAACCTACTTTTCTTAAATACAAAAGAGGTGGTCCAATAATATTAACCATTTTTATGTATCTGAACTTTAATGATTGGTAGGAGTCATGTGTTCCTGATTCCTCTCTTTATCTCTGCAAGCCATATGGTTGGAACTATATAATAAATTAACCAAAATTTTCCATTGTTGACCACCTTAAAAACACTTATGGTATTAACATCAAAGCACGACTCTACTCTATGTTTGTTTTTTTTTAATTATCTTTATAACCGGTGGATAGTTATAAACATTTAACTAATTCAGATAAAGTTGAAAAAATCCTATGAGAATAATAAAACTCTTTAATATTTATTTTTTTCATATAAAGACTTATACTCAAAATTTTATTTTAAAAAATTGAATTTATTATTATTTAAATCAACAAATATTGATATTCTACGAGACTTGATTATACATATGTAATAACCCTTTTTTTCTTTTATCAAAACATATGTTATATATAGCTATAACATTCATTCCATCTAAACTTTTAGGACAGGTGGCTCAAAAGCATAAGATGGAATTAGAATTAAATGACGTCACTAGGCATAATTAAGGAACAAAAAGAAATTAAATAAATCCAATTACATATTAAAGGATCGTGTGGTGATGTAATTACCTTTCCAATACTGCATGCAACATAAAATGATATATATATATATATATATAATGCATGCAAAAAGAAAATGTTCTTTTTCTTATATATTTCTATGTTTTATACAGTGGCCCCATTAACTGATGATCAAACGTTTACTGGAGGGACAAAAAAAAATTGATAAGACATAAAGAAATTTTGTCATGATGCATTTGGAAGGGCACCTTCATATCGTTTTCTCAGCCGTACACGTGGCGGTTTCCTCCTCTATCATGGACTCTGATTTGTCACTGCATGTAATCTATCCTAGTTGCCTCTCTTCCAGGGCATTTGCATTTTTGCATCTCTTCATCAAACAAGGGGCGCAACCCAGAAACCACTCTCTTAATTCAGTGGTTTTTTTTCAATATATCTAAATATATAACCTAAAAAAAAAAAACACACACATATATATATATATATGTGTCTGAATTTGGCCTCTTTAGTGAAGGTGATGGATGTTGACATACATGTATTGGAGCAGCAGTACTGCAATGAAGTGCAGCATTTGTAGTTTGATTAGGATTAGATTATGTATACAGGTCTTTCATGCGAAGATTTTTATTTTTTATTTTTATTTTGAGAACTAAATTTTAGTACAATTGCTAGATATTGTCAAGTATATATACTACTGCTTTTGATGTGGTGATTAAAATTTATATTTCAGCTTTTATAGTTAATAAAGTTAACAAGAAAAACATATATATACATGCATAGCATTTTTGTTTTTATTTTTTTATTATGACCACCAGATATCAAGAGTATCAAATAAAAAAAATAAAATAAAATTTAGCATATATATATATATATCACATGAAGTTTTAATTATTAGAACAAGTGTGCTCACCAGCAATTTTAATTTAAAGTTTGAAGTGAGGTACAGTAGCATTATTAAAAATGGAGATTATTAATTAATTTAGCTAACAAGATCGAGTTTGTTTCTTAATCTTATTGACCATTAATAAGAACTGATATGCCTAGCTATAGGGAGAAATTTATTTATGCAAACCACAATTCGCGAAGTTTTAATAAATAAATAAAAAATATCCGTTTTGATATGTATTTACGTGTATATAATCTTAAGCATCTATACTATTTATTGGATAGTTTTTGAGTATACAAATTATGCATGAATACATGGATTTAAAAGATAAAAATAAATAGATTAAGAGTACAAAATAATAGATATACATACATAAATTTTACTTTTCTTATTAATATTTAGTAAAAATTTAAAAAACATGTATATAATTATTTCTTTTTGCTTTTGATATTATTTTACATTTAATTTGCATAAAAAAAGGTATGTATTATATAAGGTAATTAAATTTAAAATAAAGAAACGTATTAGGGTTCTTTTAATTTGAACCAAAGTATGCAAGAGTGGAATCTACAATATTATGGCATTTATATACATGTGTGACATGACGAACCCAACATATAGAGGACCGTTTGAGGCATCTCTTATAATTGAAAATATAGTCTTTATATTAATAATTATTGCAAGATTATAATTAAAACCCACAGAAAACAAATATATAAGATGTATAAAACCCACAGAAACAATAGGACATTATTTTGATAAAAATGAGTGGTAATGTACTAAACCAATAATTTGATTTTTCTATTTTCAACTCTTTGGTCTTATTATTGATCACATAATTTCCATTGCATAATTTGTTTCTCAAAGAGAGTACATATTGTCTTTTAATTTCAGAAAAATTGAGTATTAATAATGTGGGCATTTTTTCTGTTTGACGAGCTTAGTGAGGATATATTTTTTTTTCTTTTTTGGGTTTAATCTGTAAAAATAATTTTGAGTTATCTTGATTTAAATGTTAAAACTTTTAAATTTTTTAACTAAAATTTCAAATTTAAATTTTATATATCGAGAAAAAATTATTGAAAAAGTTTAATCCCTTTATAAAATTATCAGCTTAAATTTTAAAATAGTCAAATCTATCTTATGTGACTACTGAATACAAAAGTCATCAAATAAAAAATAGTACTATATATCGAATTAGTTTATATATTAACTAAAACTAAAATAAATCTAAATCTAAAAAATTATGCTTCAGTGGTCTAAGGAATTTGCATGAAAGTAATTTCCTTGTTTGTGCTCTAGGGAATCTAGCTATTTAAGAATTAGGACACGCTTATTTTTAGTTTATAATGTGCAAAGTGTGTGGTTCACATTCTTAAACAAAAACTTCAAAACTCGAATCCCAAGTTATGGACCCTCTTTTATAGGATTGATGAATTATTACTTAGTTACATGAGGTCACTGATTTTAGTGCAGCCTAAATCATACACAAAGGTTCTTAAACTAGAATAATCCCCTCTTTTAGTAAATTTTGATAGTAAAATCCAAATCAGGTTTTAAATTGCACATAGCACAATTTAAGTTACTATGCTATCAAACCTTTAAAAAATTACTAATTTTGGATTGTTTTTAGTAGTTATTTTTCTAAAAAAAAATCAAGAATTTTTTCCTTTCTTAATTAATAGAGAAATTATATATCATGAAATAATTATTTATTTTTAAATTATATATAAATTAATTAAATAAATATATTTGACTAAAATTTAAATTTTACATTTTTATGATGTTATCGAGAAATTATTGGGTGAACACAGTACGCCATATAGGATTATAGACTATCCATTATACACTTGACATGTAGCACAGATTAGTTAGCATTTATTATACTTTTAACTTTAATCATTAAATATTTAATCATGATTACTTTTCACATATTTATGAACTTTTTTTATTTAGATTTATGATTTATTTTTTAAAATAATGATATGTGATATAATTTATTAATTTTAAAATTAAATTAAATTAAATTATTTAATTTTTAATTTAAATTAATTGAACTTTTTATGATTTTTTTTATGAATTATGAACTTTTTAATTAATTTAAATTAATATATTTAATTTTAAAATTAATAAATTATATTACATATCATTATTTTAAAAAAATAAATTATAAATCTAAATAAAAAAAGTTCATAAATATTTTAAAAAATAATCATGGTTAAATATTCAGTTCTTAAATTTAAAAGTATAATAAATACTAACTAAATACTAACTAATTGTTCTATATGTCAAGTGTATAGTGGAGAGTCCATAATCTTATATGGAGAATTGAGTTCACCCAAAAAATTTTCAATATTATCAGAGATGAGTAATTATTAAACTCACTGGTTCCTCTTTTTTTTATTTCTATATTTTCTAATTTATTTTTTAGTTTCATAATTAATACCGAATTTGGATTAATTAATTAATTTAGTACTTCAAAACAAACCTTAACAAAAAAGAAATTCTTTGGTGAACTCAGTTCGATACGTAATATTATGAACTTTCCATTAGAAACTTGACATGTAGCATAATTAATTAGTATTTATTGTACTTTTAACTTTAAGAGCTACAACATCTAACTACAATTACTTTTAATATATTTATGAATATCTTTCTTTAAAAATGTATATATTTAATAAAAAAAATTTCATGTTATTAACTTTTTTTTATATAAAATTATAAATTAATTTTAAAAATAGTATGTAATATATTTTTTTATGCCAATGTCTTATTTATATATTTTTATTTATACTTTTTTTTTGTAAAATCAAGTCCAATAGATTGAAATCCACGAGACTTTAAAAAAAAAGAGAAATTAGTAATATGTAATATTTAAATTATACATAAAAGGGCAAAAGAGGGACTTAAAAATTTTATATAAAAAAAGTTTGATAATATGTAATATTTAAATATATATATATATATTTTTTTATTTATTTAAAAAAAGAAATTTATAAATTTATTAAAAATAATTATAATTAGATGTTGTAACTCTTAAAGTTAAAAGTATAATAAATGCTAATTAATTATACTACATGTGAAGTTTCTAATGAAAAGTTTATAACTGGTTCGCCCAAAACTTTCTCTTAACAAATAGATAAAAAGAAAGTGGAATGCTTGTTGAGTAAAAAGGGTGAAAGATTAGTAGAGTGGAGGACCTTAGGTCGGCCAAGAACAAGTTTCACTAATTACTAATCATTCATCATGATTATGATGGTAATGATGTTTGCTTTGAACCTAAACAAACTTCCAAATTTCACATTAAGCCTAGAGAGAGGATGGGCTAG